>JAOQMS010036803.1:0-14428 GCA_027563885.1 Erythroxylum longipes | reverse complement strand
CACAAGCCCAATAATATAGGTTTCTTTCTTAAGATACAGACTCCTTCTAATTATGTCTAAACATATAAAAGTCACATGTATCTTTCAAAATCATCTGTTATCTCTTCGAATTTTGAAAAATATATCTATTATTGCTTGTCATCATCAAAATGGAGGAGATTGTTAGCTCAAGGTTTATATTTAATGATTTTGATGATAACTGTATAATATTTCAAAATTCAAATTGGATTTATTTCCTTGTATAAATAACGATATTTTTTAAAGGAAATAAAATCATAGGAAATTTACCTCCTTTCTTGTAGGAACCTTCTTAGTAAACTTTCCTTATTAACATTCGGAAGGATCTTAACTTTTTGAACAATTAACTCTAAAAATTTTTGTTCCAGCAGAGATGGTATTGAAAATCCAAAGTCAACTTAGAATTAAGATGAAGCAACGACTAGTTGAAGAAGTTGACTATTTAAATAAGAGCAACAACACTTGTGAAGAAACGAACATACACAAACTTTCGAAACATTTGAGCAACATCTATATTATTGAGATTCATATCATTCTTATTGTGCCTTAGAAAGTAAAATCACTTTATCAAGAGAGAAATTGTTATTTGAGAACTTTCTTTTGATTTTACATTTATTTTCTGTAAGCTTTTAGAAGCTTGTTATATACTTTGAGTGTAGAAGGTTGGAGAACCTTAAAAAATATGTACTTGTGAGCTTGGAGAGACTCGTCAAATTTAATACTCGGATTCTTATAGTGAAATACTCAAGTTGAATACTTGGGAACTGGACGTAGGCTTGGTTGTTAGCCCAACCAGTATAAATCTACTGTGTCATTCTTTCTCTCTTCCTAACTTTTGAATTTTTGCGTTATAAGTTTGTGTTTTAAAGAGGCTCTTTTAGTTTTTCAGTAGGCTCCTTTTGTTGTTCTTTTTGCTTTAAGCGTCAACATGCTCTTATCAATTAACATGCCTATTTTTATTTGAGCTCTATCAGGCTCCTATCGATTGGCAGACCCTTTTCTTTTTGAACACGAATAGGATCCTTTCGATTGATAGAATTCTTTCGTATTTTAACTAACTAACATGATCCTTTTTTTTCTAAACGTTAACAGGTTCCTTTCAAAGTTTAGTAGGACCTTGCCATTTATCAACTCATTTTGTTTAAGAAGTTTTTAAAGATTTAAAATACCTTGCAATTTTTTATACACAATTTATTCCCCTCTTGCGTGTGTTTGATTTATTACATATAAATAAATTAATCTTACAAAATGGAAAAATGCATCAACTCACGCTCTTGAAGATGAAAAGAACCTTAACATTTTTTTTAAAAAAATGAATATTGTATTATCTATAGATAAAACTACTATAACATTACAATGAGTTCAAGGAAAATGTTGGACAGACTAATATATTATAAAGAGATTTAGTGATTAACTATAGTAAGATAATCCATGCTACAAATTCCATCTACATTTCATATTTGGGGAGAGATCGAGCTAGAAATTTTTGGCAATTAAAGCAGTTATGATCTAATTAATGATCTTATCTACAAGCTGATATTTATCCTTTTCAAAGTTGGTAAATCTACGTGAGTTTCATTCATTCCAAAGAAAGTAGATGGTAGTGTTAAAAGTAGACTTATAAAGAAATGCATTAGACATACCTTTTTTAAAGTTGCAAATTGCCCAAGTCAATGACTGCTCCCAAGTATAAAGATACTCGTTATTAGGAATCATGTGCAAAATTCTACTCCAGATAGCTTTCGACTATCTACAAAGAAAAAAGAGATGATCTCTATCCTTGATTTCCATTTTACATAAAACGTAAATTGTGTCCATATTGTCTTGCCATTGACTTTTAGTACTGAGTTTGTTTTTAATCGCAAGTCAAGATATAAAAAAGGCTTTGGGTAAAATGACATTTTGCCACAGAAGAGAAGACCAAGGTACTTCAAGTAATCCCCTTGCAAAAATATGATGGCAAGATTTATTAGAGAATTTACCACTCAGATCTGTGGACCAAATGATAGAGTCATCCATCTGCTCATTATCTATATGAGGGAAATGTTGAGCCAAAGTATTGAAGCCTCGAAAATTCCTTCTCCATTGACCATTAAAGATCAAAAATTATATCTTAATATTAAGTGGAATTATGTTTCTCAAGTGTTGAAGAAGAGGGTTTAGAATAAGAGGACTCATGTCCATCTAGTTGCCATATCAAAGCTAGTTTCTTTCTCCATTTCCAATCTTGCTCTTAATACAGGGATAAACAAAGTCTCTTAACTTCATCTTCTATATAAGAATCTAAGAAAACTCCCTAGAACAAGGAGTTTGCCAGAAATTCACATTTTTAAGGTGGTACTTATGCATCCACTTAACCTCAAGAGCATTATGGTCAATGTATATCCACCATATCCATTTGCACATTAGGACCTTTTGTATGGTAGAGATAACAATGATCCTAAGACCTCCATGTTTCTTCGAAATTGTCACCTTACTCCATTTTATTTTAGCATTCTTTGAGTGTTCAGTGCCACCTGACCATAAAAATGCTTTCGTGCTTTGTCAACCTCTTTGAGGACTTTCCTTGGCAATGCAATGTAAGCCGATCAGTATAAATGTAAGCTGCTCAGTATTGAAATGATAAGAGTTAGCCTAGCAGCATAAGAAAGGAACCTATTTTGCCAAGCTTTTACTGTTGCCTTAATTCTTTCAATAAGTGGCAAGCAATCAGAATACTTTAGTTTAGAAGATGTGATTATGACTCCTAGATAGAGAAAGGAGGCAGATTGCAGGTTTAGCCTCACTATTTTCCTTAATTCAATAGTGTTACTCACATTAGCTTAGAGGTAAAGACTGCTCTTTTCAGAGTTGAGCTTTAAACTTGACCATCTAGTAAATAAATCCAAAATATGCATCATCATAGTGATAGAGTGAGAATCAGAACCATAAAGGATCAATAGATCATCAGCGTACAATAGGTGAGTGAGGTTAAGTGCCCTACATTTATAATAGAATTGAAAACTTCGATTGCAAGATATCAGTTTACTAGTCAATCGAGGGAATCCTTCCATCACAAGCATGAATAAGTAGGGGGATAAAGGATCCCATTATCAGATCCCTTTAGCAATCTGAATAAGTTTGGTGGGAACCCGTTAACTAGGATACCTAAGGATGAGGTTTGGATGCATAACATTATCCAGTCATTGACTGAGAAGGCAACTTCAAAGCTTCAAGACATAAAAGGATGAACCTCTAGCTAACAGTGTCAAAAGACTAGAAAAAATCAATCTTGATTAAGCAACTGTTGAGAATCTTGCCTCAATTGTAGTCCTTCAACAATTGCTAAAGCAACAAGATATTATCTCCAATATTTCGATCAGGAATGAAAGCACCCTAAGCTAAATTGATAACACTTGAGATAGCCAACTTGAGATGTTCCGCAAGTATTTTAGAAATCACTTTATAGATGATGTTGCAACAATTGATGGGTCTAAAATCATTCATACTCTAAGGATTGTGTTTTTTAGGCACCAAGCAAATATAAGTATGATTGAATTTCTTGAGCATTTTAGAGGAAGCAAAGAACTCCATCGCTACCTCCGTGAGAAGCTTACTCATGATGTCCCAAGTGTATTGAAAGAAAAGTGTTGTAAAACCATCTGGCCAGGAGATTTGGAAGGATGCATATGAAAAACAAGTCCTCTTGACATCTAATTCCGAGATTGGGGAAACCAGAATTTCTTTGATGTTTTGCTCAACCGAACAATCAACCAGGTTAAGAACATTAGTACTAGGGTCAGTGGACGTATCTGCACCCATTAGGTTCCGGAAGTGATTGATAGCAATCTCTTATGAATGTTCATGATCTGAAAGTTCTCTACCTTCACTGTCTCGAAGTATACTTATTATACCATTGACATTTATAGATGAGTGGAAGAATTTGTTGTTGACATCACCGTCCTTCAATAGTTTAGACGTGCTTTCTATTCGAGGATAGAGTTCTCAAGGTTGACAAGACTTCGTTTGTAGATTTTACTGTAGAACTATTGTATAGATTTTCCAACCTTCTATTATTACCACAAAAGTGAAGCCTCTGCCTTACGTGAATGTTTAACAAGCAAAACAAATTATTCTCAATTATTGTTTATACAATTAGGTAACCACTTGCAATTTGTAGAACTAGATTTATATATGTTGGCTGGAATGTGTGCAATTAAAATTTACATTAATTTTTAAATAATTTTAAATTTATTTTGGCTCTAATTTAGAAAAAATATCCTTTTCAAATTTAAACTCAACCTATATAAAAATATTATTTTTAAATTCACACCATAAGCTATATATTATCTTTCTTGAAACAATTATATTAAATACTAATAAATTATTTAATTACTATTAAATATTATTTTATTATAATAATACATACAAAATATGTAAAAGGTTAAAATTTTAAACAATAATTATAAATCAAAGTATCTTAAAGATAAAAGTAACATGTATAATCATTTTGGATTTTTAAAGATTTTATATAGTTTAAATTTATTTTTAAGCTTTTTACAATTACTTTTAAAATTAAACTTGATTTATAAATTTAATTTTAAAACTCAAAATTTAAAATTTTTTGACTAAATTTGTTAGCCATATAAAAATAGAATCTCCTCCAATAATATCCTTAAAATATGCCAAGAGGAAAAGGTCACATTTATACAAACGAAAAGCTTGCGGATTTGAAAGCTGAAGGAGCCAAACGTGCTCTCTGTATGCAATAGTTGACTTGACCATGGTTACGAATTACCACTGATTGACGAAAAGTTTGTGCCTTTCCAGTGCTCCCTCCAAGTTGGTGTCTTTAAATTAGCAATCGGTAAGTAAGGATAATAGTTTTGGCAGGTAAATTCAATAAATTTGATTTGAATTGATTAAAATTTAAATTAAGTTTGAATTTTTCTAAGAAAATATATCAAATTTTGAGTTCATGACATCATTTTAAATAAATATTTTTTTTTAAATTTTAAATTAAGAAAATAATTAAATTTAACTTATGTTGAATATATCAGAGCCAGTCTAACCTCACAAAAACTCATAATACTAAACACTCCCGCATGTTAGAGCAAAAGCTTAGAAGATGGAACGTTAAAAATATATATTAAAAGTAGAACAAAGATAATGCCATTTATGATAAAAACTCACAATAATAAATGATGATCACATTGCACAGTTAAGCTCTAAGTTAAGTAGTCCCGTTGCAGTACAGTTTATATGATTAATCAAACAAAAGCAGGATTCAGATAACAAAACATTATTCAATTGTTCAAGCTGCAGAATTCACAAATGGAATTACTTGTTACAATACATGAAAAGTAAGGCCCACAATGCACAATTGCACATAGAATTAATGTAATAACGGCGAACAATGAGATAGAAGTAACTTGATTTTTCATAGATTTGTACAATAACTTCCTTAATCACTTCTTTAAATTTGCCATTGATCTGTGTTTTCAAGACTTGGGATTCAGGTAAGTCAAACTCGTGAAGAATAGCTCATTCTTGATTAGTGAAATAATAATTATAATATATGAGAAAGGAGTAAATTGCCTCAACTTTTCCAGGAAAAATTGGGTTCCTATGCAAAAGTTCAGCAAAAGTACAACCAACGGACCACACATCAACAACAGGACCCTATTTTGTTGCCCCAAGAAGCAGCTCTGGAGGTCTGTTCAAAATTAAAAGTCAATGGTTGAAGGTTTGGGATGCTCATCATATGTAGTACTTGATTTATGTGATGATAATGAAGCCATGTTAAAAGCTGCCTCGTGTAGCACTAAAATAAAATAGGCAGGACTGGGTATGACGTTGGAGGACTGATTGATGATCGAAATTAATCATCTGAACTGAGTGATCAGATACAAAGAATTAGTTCCATTCTTTTGTTCACTATCTTGATTTAAGGAACTGAAAATCTCATCCCACGACGATCAGACTCAAATACCATGTAAATGCCACCCTTGTGCTCGTTTCCACCCATAACAATACAGTTAGTGATCAACCTTCCTCATAAGAAAACCAACAACAAAACTAAATCCTGCACAATACACTGAACATGTCCACATCCACAAACTATATCTTAAATAAAACAATGGAGGTCAACAGAAAAATATATAGCACATGTAAAAAGCACTTGCGAGGTTTCCCCTGCTCATCCTTCACTATCCCATTGTTTTTCATTTTAATATATGCTCAAGCCCCATAAACCATCAAAACAAACTAAACATACAGAAAGTAAACTAATGTCTCTAACTGCATAAAAATGCTGCAATTGCTGAAGGTTGATAACAATAGAAACCTACAGAGAAGGAAATAACAGCGATATCGAATCAAGAACTATAAATCACCGAAGAGAGAAATATTGAGTAACCTTTTGCATCATCAAAATTAAGCAGAAAACCAACAGTTCATAGAAACCAAAACCATCAGTTCATAATTTAAAAGCTGAAATTTGAAGTGTCTTCTTGCTTGATATCTGCTTCTAACTTACTACTATTGCGGGACTCTGATCCCTATTTCCATTTTCAGGAAATTCTGAAACGTTAAATTCTATTTTCAAAGTGAATTTCCAACACCACATAATGGTTTGACTAATCTGTTCATATTGTAAACGTTTTCCTCTTCTTTATGATAGTTTCCTCTTCCATGAAAGTGTCATTTGATAGATACAAGCATAGCTGACTAATTTGCATTAACCTTTTGACTTCCCTTCATCCTTGTTATCATTTGGAAAAAAAATAGATAATACTTTTCCAATCCGTTGACTTCTTCTTATTGGATTGAAAAAAGAGCATTAACAGGAGATACAGAAGTTTTATTGACTTCAAGGAATAAGCATTAACAATATAATTTCTGAAGCAAAATTTTGCAGCAGCTAAATGACTTCAGCTGCAGCATGAGTCCTCTTGGACAGTGTCATTAATATTTCTGAAGTTCCTGTAGGTTATAACTCTTGCAAGTTATGACGCGCCACTTTCAGATATTTTACTGTTCCAAGATGCTGCAAAGCGAAAATTCTAGGAATTCTTTAAGAGCAACAATTTCAAGGTGGTTTGTTAGACAACTCGAGAATCATTGATAAAAACTTTATTTTATGATGATAATTTTTTGAAATGTCTCACACATATTAAAAACAGTTTCAGACTTACTAACACTTTATATAAAGTTGTAATTTGCAGTCATATAACAATATTAAGACTTAACTGCTGCTGAATTTCATTTCAAGGCATATTTCCACATAATTGAAAAGGAAACTAGTAATATGATATTTAGTACCCGATTAGCTTCTAGAGATCTAATTGCCTAAAAAAGCATTTCTGATCGAATGTAGTTTCCTATTAACATCTCCTGCATTTATTCGATCTTTAGGCAATTCCTCAGAACAAGCAACTCCAACTTCAAATACAGCTAGTAAGCACTTATGCACTTTGGGTTGCATGAAGCTCAAGTTCAAATTGATCTCAACTGCATTGTTATCATCTTCTCTAGAGGTTGCTTCTCTTGCATCTTCTGTTTCCAGAAGAATTGGGTCTACTACATGTTCTAGTCTTTCTGGCATGGCCATGCCAATAAAGTCTCGAAGATTCGATCCGTCTTTAAACATTTCATCAGTTGGTCTTTTTCCAGAAAACATTTCTAAGACCAGGATGCCATAGCTGTACACATCCCCCTCTTTTGATGCCTCACCACCCATTCCATATTCTACAAGTAATGAAACAATTGGTCATTTGCAACCAATTAGTTGATCTTCCTATTCGTTCTGTATCTAATATGATGGACAAAAGTGATAATTCAATATGACATTACTTCTACAAAGTTTGTATTAAGAAGAGAAAAAAGTTGATACCTGGAGCAGCATAGCCAATTGTCCCTTTTATCCTTGTAGAGCTGGTTAGGCTTTGTGATAAGTCGTTGATGGTTGAGATGATCTTTGCTAGACCGAAATCGCTTATATGAGCAATCATGTCACTATCCAAAAGAACGTTGCTGGGCTTCAAATCACGATGAATTATTGAACTTTCACATTGTTCATGGAGATAATGTAAGGCAGATGACACATCAATTGCAATGTTTAGTCTTTGAAGAAGGTTGAGATTCTTTATTGCTTCTTTTCTATCAAGATTTGGATGCAACCAATTTTCCAAGCTCCCATTTTCCATAAACTGGTAGACTAGAGCCATAAACTCATTGCCCTTATAATCCAAGCTAGAGCAATATGTTAGGATCTTCACAAGATTCCGATGTCGAATATTCCCCAAGGTCTTGCATTCAGCAAGAAAGCTTTTTGAAGCTCCCATATTTTGAAGGTTGAGGACTTTAATTGCTACCTGTGTTTGTAGTTGATCTATAAACCCCCTATACACCGAGCTAAAACCACCGGATCCTATTAAATTGTTTGCAGAGAATCCACTAGTTGCTTGATGGAGATCTTTATAGGAAACATTCAACAATTTTCCAACAGACATAGTTCTCAAAGGTGACTTCTTTTTAGATTTTCTCCTCCATAAACAAATTAAGAAGGTCGACATCAGGAAGGCACTTACAACTACACAAGGAATGATGATTGATAGCTTGAAAGTAAGAGACTCTTTTGCAGTTTTTGTCGGACATTTTGGTAAAAGAAGTTTAGGAACACCACCACAAAGCTTTCTGTTTCTAATCATTGATACTGCACTTGCATTTGTAAAGATTCCTCCTGTTGGAACCTCTCCTTCAAGATTGTTGAAAGAAAGGTTTAAATAACTTAAAAATCGAAGGCTCTGTAGGTCTTTAGGAATTTCGCCTGTAAGGTTGTTTTGTGATAAGTCTAATTTTTGAAGACCTTTTAGGGAAGTCAAAGATGAAGGAATCGAACCTTGGAAGAAATTTGCTTGCATGTAAAGATTTTCCAAGATAAGGCATTCTCCTATTGTTGATGGAATTTCACCAGATAGATTATTTGAAGAGATTTGCAATGTGTTCAATTGCTTCAGATTTCCCACCTCTGTTGGTAGGTTTCCGGTTAAGGAATTCCTTGACAAGTAGATTTTACTTAAGGAAGGCAGGCTTAGAATCTCCTTAGGTATGGTTCCACTAAGCTTATTTCCGGAAGCATAAAGTTCACTCAGAGATCGACAATTTCCAATACTTGAAGGAATGCTTCCTTCCAAATTATTCCCATGCAAGTTTAGCCTAAATAAATGACTGAGGTTGCCTATGGAAAATGGAACCTGACCAGACAACCTGTTTGTGTCTAAATATAATGCTTGCAATTTTGGTAACATTCCAAGTTCAGAGGGAATGGAACCAGTTAAAAGGTTGACATTCATACCTAAAGCACTTAGGTTGACTAGTTTGTTTAATCCTGCTGGAATATTTCCAGTGAAATAATTACCTCCAAGATCTAGCGTACTTAGCTGAGAAGACAAATTGGCAAGTGAGGTAGGTAAAAAACCTCCAAAGTTATTTAAAGCGAGCAACAGTTTGTCCAGATTGGTACAGTTTGTCAAGGATTTTAAGAAAACCAAGTCATTTGCTGATCTACTTCCAAGGCTATTAATGGCGAGCCTTAATAATCGAAGGTTTTTCAGATTTCCCAAGGTGACTGGAACTTGTCCAACTAAGTTATTTTTACCAATGTCAATGAATTCCAGTTTAGAAGCATTTCCAAATAAATCCGGGATTGATCCAAAGAATCTATTTCCAGCAATGCCAAACCATGTGAGATTTGGGAGGCTAAGGCCGATGTCGAATGGTATAGTCCCACTAATTTGATTATCAGCAGTTGAAATGACACTAAGCGATGAAATATTAGAAAGGATATCAAGAATTGTACCAGAAATACTATTTGTTGCAATCTCGAACTTTGTTAAGCTTGATAATTTGCCTATTTCATCAGGAAGCTCCCCCACCAAATTGTTTTGTCCAGCGAAAAAAGTATTGAGCAATGTGAGGTTGCCAAGTGAGGATGGTAACGTTCCTGTCAAGTTGTTTTGAGTAACGCTCACATAATTTAACTCCACAAGAGAACCAATACCTTCAGGGATTTTCCCAACAAGCTTGTTATATGCAAAATCTAATCTCACGAGCTTGGTACAACGAGTCAAGTTGGTTGGAATATCTCCCCCTAAAATGTTCTTGCTCAGAACAAAGTATCTCAGCCGAAGCAAGTCGCAAACTTCCTTTGGAATCTCACCCGTAAGACTGTTGTCTCTCAGACTCAGATACCTGAGAAAACTTAGATTTCCAATATATGGCGATATAACTCCAACCAAATTCTTCCCAGTTATGTTCAAAGCCGTGACTCGTTGGTGACGACGACTGCATGTAATACCATACCAGTTGCAGAAGGAATTGGAATCATTCCAGGAGTTAAAGATTCCGAAAGGGTTGTTGGTTATCCCACTCTTGAATTGGAGCAAAGCGATCCTGTCAGTTTCATTCCCTAAAGGATTAGCCTGACAGCATAGGCAGTTGGAAGATAGTAAAAGGATCACTTGCAGAGTTGCAAATGAAGAGAGAATGGTGGCAGTATAAAGATTCATTTGGCTTAAACTGTAAAGATTTAGCTCTTTCTTTTTTCTTTTTTCATTAACTTGGGAAGACCAAAAGCTGTGAACATCTTCTTTTATTATGCAAGGTGGGTGCCACTCAACCCGTCGAAGACTAAGAGAAGTCATCGCCGAGGACTGACCGGACACCATAACCAACGGAAAACTTTAGTTTATAAGATGATTGATCAGTCAATGTTTGAAAGACTTCGTTTGCTGACTTTTTTGTAGAACTGCTGTTGAAGTGAGAAACACTCTAAATCAATTGGTGATCTTTATTTATCTTAAACTTTTCTAACCTTTTATTTTGTAATGGTAAATTTTATTCACTTATTTTAGATAAATTTATATCCATTAATTGAGTAATCAATTAGTCAATTACTCAATATATTAATTTATATAATTATATATTAATTTTAAATACTTATAAAGATAAGCTTAGATTTATATGTATTGGTTAGATTGAGTATAATTAAAATTTAGCTTAAAATTTTTAAAGGTCTCAAATTTATATTAAATTTAATTATGAATACTAAATATCTTTTTCATGTTTAAACACAATTTATTTAACAATTTTAAAATATATTCCCATCAAAATTTAATATTTTTTAAAATAATTATATAAATAAAAATAAATAATTTAATTATTACTAAATATATATTTTCTTATAATAATGCATGCAAAAAAACAATCATAATTCTTAAACATAAATGAAAAAATAGACAATAATTATAAATTAAATATTTTAAATTTATTTTAAATTTTTTAATTTTACTTAATTTTTATGTAATGTATATTTAAACTCTTAATTTTGATAAAATTAAACTTACTCCGTAAATTTATTTTTAGAAGTCTAATTCTTTAATTTTTTGAACTTAATATGCTAGATTAATTATACCTATCTAATTAATTATGAATAACCATATAAACAATAGATTTTTTTATAATAAATGACTTTATTTTTATGTGAAAAGAATAAGGTGCATCCACCTAACAATAAACGTGAATGTGAAAGATAAAAGGGACGTGTATATATAAGTCAAATTGATTTGATTAGTTTGCTTAGCACTGTAGGAATACTTCCAGTGTATTAATTGCCAGCAAGGCTTAACTCAATTAGTTGAAAAGAGAAATTGGCAAGTGAGGTAGGTAAAACACCTCCGAAGTTATTATAAGAGAGGCTCAGAAAATTCATATTGGAACAGTTCTTCAAGGATGTTAAGAAGACCAAGTCATATGTTGATCTACTTCCTAGGCTATTATTCTCCAGGTTTAATATTCGAAGATTTTTTAAATTTCCCAAAGTGATTGGGACTTGTCCAACAAAGTTACTGTCACTAATGTCAATTACTTTTAATTTAGAAGCAGTGCCAAATGAATCCAGGATTGATCCAAAGAATCTATTTCCGTCAATGCCAATTCATGTAAGACTTGGGAGATTGAGACCAATATCGTATGGTATAGTCCCACAAATTTGATTACTAGCAGTTAAAAAGACACTAAGCGATGAAATATTAAAAGATTTCTGATGAAACTTAAAAGGCTTCCCCTAACTAATATTTTGTGTGATAAGTCTAGTCAATACCTTAATGCATAATGTGAAAATGTATAGACAAAGGGTCACCAGGCCTAATACCATAGCTCCATTAAATACTTGATTGGTTCACCATTGAATAATACGAAGGAGTTGAGATGCATTGATCTAGCCATCTGATAAACTTGTTTGGGAATTAAATGCCTTCAATATATCCATAATGAATTTCCAATTAAGAGAATCAAATGGCATATGGAATTCGATCTTCATGGAGAAACTTCTAACAGATTTTTTTCCTATAGTATGACTTGAATAACTCATGTGCCATAAGTATACTATTCCCAATGCTTCTATCCTGAATAAAAGCTCTTTGAGTGAGACTGATAATGCTTTTTGGAATAGCTTTCAATCTGATAGCCAAGATTGTAGAAATAATTGATAGTTACCCATTTTTTCCAGAAAAATTGTAAACCCTTACTTAACCTGTCAGCTTTTATTTTAGTTTAAATGACTAACTAAAAAGTTGATTTTTTATTTTGCTGTTAATCAGGGATAACTTATTGCTTCTTGGGATAATTTAATCTCTTTACATTCCAAGCAATAATCATTAAGAAATTTGGTGTTAAAGGCCCCCATCTTCGGGCTAGGTCTTTTCCTTGCGGCTGGAATGAATTCTTTTTCTTGATCTACTATTTTAATTTCAGCTTTCTTCAGGAGTTCTTTGTTCTTTAGTAGACTGTCCTCATCTTTACTGATAGTAGCAATCCCTAAGGTGTTTTAGGATTCCCAGAAGAGGTTACTACTTAAGGGATTTCTAGTCATGGCCATAACTTCAGGATTTATAAAATCTTCAAGATTAGATATTATATTCAGAACATTATTTAGTTTCCCTGAGTTAGTAGCAGGATCATGTATTGTATTGGTGTTTCTTGACTTAATTATGAGATCAAGAATTGTACCTTTACTAGAAGCCCAGATCATTCACCACTTAAGAGTTCGACTCCAACCTTTGTACTAAGTGTCTGTTTGGATGAGCTTATATTAGTAGAGCTTTTATCAGTAAAGCTTTTTTGAAAAAAGCTTTTTTAAGAAGTCAATTGACTATTTGGCTGTCAATTAAAAAAATAGCTTTTTTGAAAGAGCTTCATACAATGGACTGTTTGGCAACATAAAAATAAAAAGTACTTTTATTAATTTTAACTATACTTTATTTTGTAATAAAAATTATTTATGCATATAAATAATTTTTAAAGTATATTAAACAATGGGTTTGAATTTACTTTACAATTGTTTGACAAATTCACTTCCATCTTGTAGGAAATTATTTAAAGAGATGTCTCATTTTCTTGTAGGAAATAAAACTAATATCAAAAATAAATATTAAAACATATAAAAAGCTAAATAATATTATAATCCCCAAATAAATATTTAAGTTAAGTAAATAGTTAAATACACAATAAATTATGTATTTTATTGTAATACAAGAAGATTTGCAATATGTTCCCTTGCATCATTCATCTCGTTATTTTGTGGCTCGTTTAAATGATTTTATTCAACGTCTTCATTTTTATTGATTTCTTAGGAAGTAATTCATCATCTTCATCATAAGGAGAAAACTCTTCATCCTTTTGAGCATTTAACCTTATAAAATTATGAATAGCCATTGAAGCAATTAC
Source organism: Erythroxylum longipes (assembly GCA_027563885.1). Taxonomy (NCBI): domain Eukaryota; kingdom Viridiplantae; phylum Streptophyta; class Magnoliopsida; order Malpighiales; family Erythroxylaceae; genus Erythroxylum; species Erythroxylum longipes. The sequence goes on along the minus strand of JAOQMS010036803.1, from coordinate 643 downwards.
AATTTTAACTTGCTTTGGAAAAGAAAAAATGGGCATTTGACATAAAATTTTCCACTTATTTTTTCAAATGCCAAATGTTCTTTCGATTATGCATCTTAAAGAAGAATGTGCATGATTGAATATTTCTTTCTTCCCTCTTGGAAGACTAGCACTTCGAAAATCAGGAAGATGATACCTCTCACCTTTGTATTGTCCTAAATAACTTTGCATGTAAGGATATTCTGCATCTACCAAATAATATTTTCCTACATTCCAAATTAAAAAATAAATAAATAAAGAATGACTGAATTATTAAGAATAAATAAAAAAATGTATTAAGTTATCCATCACAAACCTCTAGGTGGATGAGGGAAGTGTAATCTATCATTAAGCAAAGCCTCCATAAAAATTCGATCATCATATGCTGTGCCTTCCCAACCAGCCCAAGCAAAAGTAAAGCATATATCAAATCACATACAGCTATTACATTTTGCGTAAAAATGCCTTTTCTCCCAATATATTTTATTTGATTGATCCTTGGAACTACAAACGGTATATGTGGTCCATCAATTGCTCCAATGCAGTCATTAAAATAAGGCCAATACCTTCTATCATCTTTAATTTTGCTTGGAATTTCTCTAAAAGTTGGATCTTTTGGTTTTAT
>JAOQMS010036772.1:0-14431 GCA_027563885.1 Erythroxylum longipes | reverse complement strand
TGGAATAGTTCAATTCGGTAGTTATTGGATATAGTATGAACTATGTGGAGATAGTTGAGTAAATCAATAAAGAATTCATTGTCCTAAAGTAATTAGGAATAATGTTTTGTTTTTCTTGATTAGTAATGATTTTGGGAATCTCTGGCTAGAGTAAATTGAAATTTGGAAAGGTTGTTTCGAAATATCAATTATAAATCATGTACTAATTAGCAAGAACAAACATGATTGGATTATTTAGAGTAGACACGAATTCCATACTCTAAATCCAATTAGAACATTAGATGACGAAAGGATTAATTTATACATCATAGCAATGCATAGACAGGTTAGGTCAAACCACTTTGACATTTCTAATATTTGGGTGATCATGACATGTTGCTAGACGTCAATCATGATCTATGATTACAAATTGTTTAATTAGGGAATTAAAGATAAATTAAAAGGAGTTTTAATTTATCTGATTCTAATTATGAATTATAATTATAATTTATTATCATGGCCAACATATTAGGAACCTAATGGGTCACACATAAAAAGGTCTATAAAGAAGAAAGTGAAATTTGAATTAAGTTGGACTTAATTGAGAAGTTTTAGAAACTTTGAGAGTCAATATGTGATATTTGATCTTATAAGGATTAATTCATAATTATAATTAAAGTTTGACTTTAATTGTAATTTTGATAAAATCCAAGGACATGAAAAACATGATTTTTCATATAAAAGGAAAAATGAGAAAAATGTGAGGCTAGCACTTCTAACAATTTTTCCCCTTAAATTTGATTTGAGTTTTCTCCGAAAAGATCTGTGGATACTGTTAGAGGCCAGACAATTGAATGGCTCGTGGATTGACGGATTCAAGGAGAAAAAAAATTACAACAGGAAATCGAAACAGGTGAGTATGACTATGTTAATTTCTTGTTTTATGTTTCCGATTAAATTTTGTTAAAGTTGATTCTGTGGAAAAATTTTAAATGTATTCCGCTGCGCTTAGATTCGATCTTGCGTTCATTTTTCCAACAGTGGTATCAGAGACATCTTTAACAGTTTTATTTTTGATTCATAAGCTTGAATATGTTTCGATTTGGATTTAATATGCAAAAGTTGCATATTGATACGTGCATGTTTCTTTTCACTGTTTCAGTAAGTTTCTGGAAATTTCTTTATTACGCCAAAAGTTTTTCGGGTAATAAAAGGTGTAATATGTTTATAAGCAATTCTGGCAATTTCTTTATTATGACGAAAATGTTTCGGGTAATAAAAGGTGTAACATGATTTTATGCATTTTTCCAGTTTCTGGAAATTTTCCAGTTTTCTGGAAATCTGGAAAGAGTTTCCAGTGTTTCTGGGAAAGTTTTTGATTTAAATGCTGTTAATGCTTGTGCTTACAATGTCTAGAAAAACTGTAAAACATTTGCATGTGTTTCTATGTATTTCTGGAGATTTTCCTGTGTTTCTGGAAATCTGGAAAATGTTTCATGTGTTTCTAGAAATGTTTTATTTTGATCTTTGCTACACTTGGTTTTCCACTTTTGCGATGTTTCTTCAAAATAGACGAAGAGTTGCATGCGTTAATGACAGACGAAGAGTTGCATGCATTATTATTGACTCTTCATTTGCATAACTGAACAATGGAAAATGAACTAATGGTCTTCTCTGGTTATCAATTCATAACATATGCTTTGGATTATTAACTGCAAACGGTTGCATGATAGACAAAGTTTCTGTCCTTTTACTCAAGGCTGTTACTTCATTAAATCAACTTTGTTATTAAACGTAGGAGGCCTTTATCTGTTTTATCCATTGCTTTTAATAAACTACAGATGTTAAGGTTACGTTTTTCTTCAACAATTGTTATTGAATGTATGCTTAATGAGTATTCTTTTTACTTCATGTTTCATGAAGAATAGAACCACCGAAGGCAGTAGAAGCCATCGGTGGTTAGAGAACCACCACCGAGGTTTCTCTCTCTAGAGTTTTAATGTATATTTATAAAAATGTTATATTTATACTAATAGGGTAGAGTTCCTTGAGATTGTCTGAAGGTAGAACTAGTAGAATAAATTGTTATTCTGCTTCTTAAAAAAACGAAAAAAAGATTACAGAGGACGGCTGGAGAAGACGGGGTGCGTACGCCATCTGAGCGTCTCCTGGCCAGCCTGTAGGCCAAGAGATAGTCTCCTAGCCACGTCTCCTGGCCCGTGGACCAGCAGGCCAGGAGACAGGCTCCTGGCCTATGGGCCTTGTTTATATATATATATATAATTTTTCAAATGTTGATTTATTAAATTATTTTTTAAAAAAAATCTCTCAATTTATTTTTCATAATTAGATTATGTTAAATAAATTAATAAAATGAGATTATATTATTTAGAATGAGACCTAATTGTAAATCCCTCATTAAATATTAAGTACATGTTTAGAACATGAATAATGTCTTCCATTATTATAGATTAAACCAGAGTTTTGATTAAGGTTAGGCTTGTTGAGTAAACTCAAGGCCGCTTTAAATCGAACATGTTTAATCTTATAAAAGTGGGTTTTACTTAAGAAATTTATTTGATTTGGATGAGTAAACTTATGATCATATTAATTTAGAGGCAAGGTTAGGAATCGCATATTAGATATGTTTTGGCAAAGAGTTGTCCCCTAACGGATCTAGGAATCACATTGGATGTGATTGATAAAATGTTATATACCTAATTTTAATTTAGTTGGTTTGTTGAGCAAACTCAAGATCAATTAAGTTAAAATGGGATCCTAGCCCACTAGGAAATTATTGATAATTTCTCGTATTAATAGTGAGGGCTATTAATTTGTTTAAAATAGTGGGAGTAACAAAAATTTTAAAAGTCCTTATTTATTTGGTTTTATGGCATATACTAATTTATATTTTTGATGAATCAGTTTTTGAAAAATGAGTATGAACTTGTCCCTGAGGAGCATCATGGATGCAAACAAATTGATTGGACCAAATTTTTCTGACTGGTTACGTAACCTTAAAATTGTTTTAAGGCAAGAGAAAAAATTGTATGTTCTTGACAATGAGCTTCCACCTGAACCTGCTCAAGATGCTGCCAATGAAGATTGGGAATATTATCAAAGTCATATAGATGACAATGAGCAAGTGACATGTGTGATGTTAGCTAGTATGTCTCCCGAGCTTCAAAGGCAACATGAAAATATAAATGTAAGGGGAATGTTCCTGCACCTTCAAGAGTTGTTTGGTGCTCAAAGTTAGGTGGAGAGGTTTGAGACTTCGAGAGCCCTGTTTCAATGTCGGATGGTTCCTAGAACATCGGTGGAAATTCATGTTCTATAGATGATTGGCTACATTGAAAAATTAGGCCAATTGGGGTATGGCCTGAATCTCGAGTTAAACATTGATTTAGTGCTCCGGTCTCTTACACCAGTTTTTCTCAATTTATTATGAACTTCCACATGAACAAAAAGGAAATGTCATTGGTTGAATTATTCAACATGCTCAAGACTGATGAGGGATGCCTTAAGAAGGAATCTGGTTCTGTTTTTGTTGTTGGCTCTTCTACTTATAAGAATCAGGGTAAGACCCTCAAGAAGAAGAATAAGAACAAGAATCAGAAGGCTTCTGCTAAAGTAGCAAAGCCAACAGGCGGTGTCAAGAAGAAGAATGACAAGGGCACCTGTTTCCATTGTGGCATAGCTGGACATTGGAAGAGGAACTGCAAAGCTTATCTTGCTAGCTTGAAAGAAAAGAAGTTAAACGAAACTTCAACTTCAGGTTTGTTTATGATTGAAATCAATCTTTCTACTTTTGTATCACAATCTTGGGTATTAGATACCGGATATGGTTTTCACATTTGTAACAATGTGAAGTTACTGACAGACAGTAAAGCGTTGAGAAAAGGCGAAGTGGACTTACGAGTTAGTAATGGAGCAAGAGTTGCTGCATTAGCTATTGGAACTTGTAGTTTAGCTTTGCCTTCTGGTCTTGTACTTGAACTAAATAATTGTTATTATGTTCCTGTCATCACAAGAAACATTATTTCTATTCCATGTTTAGACATGAATGGATTTGTTCTCAATATTAAGAATAATAGTTTTTCTTTTTATAAAGAAGACATTTATTATGGATCTGGTATGCTTACAAATCGTTTGTATGAATTAGATCATAAAAGACCAATTCTTTAAATAAATAGCAAGAAAAGGAGATTAAGTGAACAAAATCCTTCTTATTTATGGCATTGTAGGTTAGGTCATATTAATGAAACAAGAATCACAAAGTTACATAAAGAAGGATATTTAGATCCTTTCGATTATAAATCATATGAAACTTGTGAATCTTGTTTAATAGGGTAAAATAACCAAACTTCCCTTTAGTGGAAAGGGACACCGTACTAATGAGTTGTTAGAGCTTATACATTCAGATGTATATGGCCCTATGTCTACTCAAGCTAGAGGAGGATTTTCATATTTCATAACATTCATAGATGACCATTCAAGATATGGTTATGTGTATTTAGTGAAATACAAGTCTGAAGCATTTGAAAAGTTCAAAGAATTTAGACTTGAAGTAGAGAAACAAACTAGTAAGAGTATTAAGACACTTAGATTTGATCGAGGTGGCAAGTACTTGGACCATGAGTTTCTTAGTTACTTAAAAGAGAATGGAATTCTCTCACAATGGGCTCCGCCTGGAACTCTACAACATAATGGGATTTCTGAGAGGAGAAACCGTACTTTATTAGATATGGTACGATCCATGATAAACTATACAGTTCTTCCAGTTTCATTTTGGGGATATGCTCTTAACACTGCTACTTACCTGTTGAATAGAGTTCCATCCAAAACCATACAAGACTCTATATGAGATACGGACTGGTAAAAGACTAAGGTTGTCACAATTAAAAATTTGGGGATGTGATGCTTACGTTAAGCTTGCAATGTCTGATAAGCTTGAAGCTAAATCAGATAAATACATGTTTGTGGGGTATCCAAAAGAAAGTTTTGGATATAAATTTTATCATCCTCTTGAGCAAAAGGTGTTTGTCTCAAGACATGCTATATTCTTAGAAAGAGAATTTATTCTCAAAGAAAGTAGTGGGAGTGATGTTGAACTTAGAGAAGTTCTAGAACCACAAACACACATTGAAATGGAACAAGAACCACAAGTTGATACATTAAATGTCCAACCAATGGTTCAAGGAACACATAGTCCATGACGGTCTGGAAGGGTATGTCATCCTCCTGTTAGATTAGATCTACATGTTGAAAAAGGAAGTGATGATACTTCAATTTTGAATGACGAACCTACTGATTTTAAGGAAGCAATGTCAGACATTGATTCTTTAAAATGGCAAGAAGCCATGAAATCTGAAATGGAATCCATGTACACTAACCAAGTATGGTCTTTGGCGGATGCACCTAAAGGTATAGTACCTATTAGGTGCAAATGGATTTTTAAGAGAAAAACTTACACGAATGGAAATGTACATACGTATAAAGCAAGGTTAGTGGCGAAAGGTTACAGATAAAAACAAGGAGTTGATTTTGATGAAACTTTTTCTCCAGTAGAAATGCTTAGATCCATAAGGATTTTATTGGCTATAGCAGCATATCATGATTAATGGATGTCAAAACAACATTTCTCAATGGGAATTTACAAGAGGATGTGTATATGACACAACCTGAGGTTTTTGAATCCAAAGAATTTCCTAATCAAATATGCAAGTTGCAAAGGTCCATATATGGACTGAAGCAAGCGTCGCAGAGTTGGAACATCCATTTTGATGAAACAATCAAAGAGTTTGGTTTTATAAAAAATGTGGATGAACCTTGTGTTTATAAGAAGGTAAGTAGGAGTGTTGTTGTTTTCTTAGTACTTTATGTGGATGACATATTGCTCATTGGAAATGACATTTCAATGCTCCAGTCTGTTAAGATATGGTTATCTAAGAATTTTTCCATGAAGGATATGGGAGAAGCAGCTTATATACTAGGTATAAAGATCTATAGAGATAGATCAAAAAGGTTGCTTGGTTTGTCCCAATCTTCATACATAGACAAAGTGTTAAAACAGTTTAGCATGGAAAATTCCAAGAGAGGATTTTACCTACATCGCCTGGGATTTCACTTTCCAAGAGCATATGTCCTAAGACACAAGAGGAAAGAGATAGAATGAATGGTGTTCCGTATGCTTTGGCTATTGGATCGATCATATATGTGATGCTATGTACAAGACCAGATGTTGGTTATGCTTTGAGCATAACAAGCAGATATCAAGCTAATCCTTGTGAGGGTCATTGGACAGCTGTGAAAAATATCTTAAAGTATTTGAGAAGGACTAAAGATATTTTCTGGTCTATAGAGGAACTGAGCTGAGAGTTTAGGGTTATTTAGATTCTAGATTCCAGTCTGATCAAGATGATAATAGATCACAGTCAGGGTATATTTTTACTCTTTGTGGTGGAGCGGTTAGTTGGAAGAGTTCTAAACAACCAACCATCGCAGATTCAACAACTGAAGCTGAGTATATTGCAGTTTCTAAGGCAGCGAAGGAAGCAGTTCAGATCAAGAAGTTCATTACTGAACTTGGAGTGGTTCCTAGCATTGTTGATCTGATAATAGTGTACTGCGACAACAATGGTGCTATTGCACAAGCAAAGGAACCAAGATCTCATCAGCAATCCAAACATGTACTTAGGAAGTTTCTTCTAATCCAAGAGATAGTGGAACGGAAGGACATCCAGATAGAGTGAGTTCCTACTGAAGAGAATCTAGCAGATCCTCTCACTAAGCTGTTATCTCAAAAGAAACATGATAGACATATGGATGGCAATTCTATATGTATGGATCTGGTACATAAGGTTAATGAAGGTGAAGGTAGAAGGAGGAGAAGAAGTTAAAGATCAACCACTCTACATATCAATGCAAGGCATGATAGGCACCACAGTTGCTCAATTTTGACAAATGAAAGTTATGGAGGTCTATCATGGAAAATTAATTCATTTTCTAATCAATTTTGACAAATGAAAGTTATGGAGGTCTAATTAATTCATAGACAGGTTAAGTCAAACCAATTTGACATTCCTAATATTTGGGTGGTCATGACATGTTGCTAGACGTCAATCATAATCTATGATTATAAACTATTTAATTAGGGAATTAAAGATAAATTAAAAGGATTTTTAATTTATCTAATTCTAATTATGAATTAGAATTATAATTTATTATCATGGCCAACATATTAAGAACCTAATGGGTCACACATAAAAAGGTCTATAAAGGAGAAAGTGAAATTTGAATTAAGTTGGACTTAATCGAGAAGTTTTAGAAACTTTGAGAATCAATATGTGATATTTGATCTTATAAGGATTAATTCATAATTATAATTAAAGTTTGACTTTAATTGTAATTTTGATAAAATCCAAGGACATGAAAAATATGATTTTTCGTATAAAAGGAAAAATTAGAAAAAATGTGAGGCTAGCACTTCTAACAATTTTTTCTCTCAAATTTGATTTAAGTTTTCTCCAAAAAGATATGTGGATACAGTTAGAGGCTGAACGATTGAACAGCTCATGGATTGACGGATTCAAGGAGAAAGGAAAATTTACAACAGGAAATCAAAATAGGTTAGTATAACTATGTTAATTTCTTGTTTTATGATTCCGATTAAATTTTGTTAAAGTTGATTATGTGGAAAAATTTTAAATGTATTCCGCTACGCTTAGATTCGATCTTGCGTTAATTTTTCCAACAAAATAAGAAACAGAACAAAAGACAAACTACATCAGGCAAGCAATGCAAAATTCAAACGTAGAGTCTGGGGAACCAAAATGCAACTCACAAAGGAGAGCAGACAAAATGCATCGCAGTCTAGAGGGAAGATAGGAACCAAAATACATCACCAAGTAGGGATGAAAATGGGTCGGGTCAAGTTTTAGTCCCTTTTCCTCACTTGTACTATTAGTGAAAAAAAAGACAAATCTTAGAGAATGTGTGTTGATTACATGGCTTTGGATGTGCACTGTGAAGGACTTTCCAATTACCTTAATAGAGGAGTTACTGGATAAGTTAGGAGGTATTAAGTTCTTCCCTAAACTTGAGGTCTAATTATCACCAAAACCAGCCTTCAGTATTTATAAAGCGTAATATAAGTTTTTTAATGCCTTTTTATTTAACTAATTCTCTTGCTGCTTTTGAAATTTTGATTAATTCAAAATTTGATCCCCTTCAAGTAAAATTATGCTAGTATTTTTAATGACTTCAGAGGTTATCGGCAGAGTAGTGTGCAAGAGAGGAAAAACTAAAAATCATCTTCATCAACTCTAAAGTGGGATTATCTTATTTCATAAGGTACCTATGTTTGATGCTATAACTAAAAGGACACTGTAAAGCAAGGTAGATTTGGTCCCTTTCCAACTCATGAATTAGAACTCGTAAAATTAAGAATATGATAAGGTCGTTTATGTTGAAATTATATATGTTGCAAGACAAAAAGGAAATGGTATAGTCTTTGATGTATTCTGCTCTTGTTATAGGCAGGCCTTTTGGTAGTCATCGATAAAATAGTGGTTGTATCACTAATTCCAAGCTTACAAATAATGAAACACAGGCACTTAAAAAATGCCATTGGTTCACACCTATTTGCGTGGTCACTGTTGGATTAGAATAGTTGACTTGAGATTTTCATGCTATAATTTGTATTGTTTCATTATGGTTCCAATGGTTGCTAGAATTATTCCGGCATAAAGGTGATGAATTTTATAATGGGATTCATAAATCTTTAGGTCAAAACACACCATATAGATAAACATAATGATGTTTTAGATCAATTTCACATCTTTTAATTTATTAATTTACCTTTTTATAACTAATATAAGATAAAATCTAAGGAATAAACATATTTTACAAATGAAATTATGATAAAATATAAGGAATAAAATATTTTACAAATGAAATTACGATAAGATCATAATTATAAGATTCATATTACATTTACGCATTATTCCTAAATTATTCTTATTCATTTCTTTGTTGAGATTGGACATTAATAAAGCAAAAAGATTAGTACATTTTGTGTTCCTTTCTTATATAGGAAGCAGCCAATTTTATAAGATAAAATGAGGACATAATTTAGCAAATAAGTGGATACACATTAGAGAATAAGTTTACTAAAATGGCCTAATTATGAGGATTGCGAATGGAGTATTACTTATGGGTATTTGGATTTTTTCATTATGATTGTTGTGTCATTTATCCTTAGACTTAAAATTACCAAGGTACATTATATGAGAAATACTATGTTTTGAAACTACTTATAACATAATCTAATCAAAGTAGCTTATTGATAGTATATTGATATAGTATAAACTATTTAAAGATAATTGAGTAAGTCAAAAAATCACCCAAAAGTAATTAGGGAGAATGTTTCATTATTTTTTATTACTAATGATTTAAGGAATTCTTTGGCTAGAGTGACTAGAATTTCCATGCCCACCAATCACTTTCTGTGGAAGCTCAGTGAATAAGGTCGAAACCACTTTTCATAAATAAGGAAAACTCCAGTGGAAACAAGCAACCTTTGAAAAGAGTATTTTCAAATAGCAATCATAAATCAAATACTAATTAGTAAAGAACGAATTTGATTGGATTTAAATAGGATAGACCCTAAATCCACATTAAATATCCAACTGAAACATTAGATGATGAAATTATTAAATTATATGTTACAATCATGCATAAATAGGTTAGTCAAAATATTTTGAAATTCATAATATTTAGGTGGTCATGACATATTCTATACATCAATCTTAATCTAAGCTTATAAATTGTTTAATTACAGAATTAACGATAAATTAAAAAGATTTTTAATTTATTTAGTTCTAATTATGAATTTAAATTATAATTTATAATCATTACTAACATATTAAGGACTTAGTAGATTACATATAAAGTGAAATTAAAGATAGAATAATTAATTTAAATTAAGTTAGACTTAGTTTCAAAGTTTTAAAAACTCTAATGATCAAATATGAGATATTAAATTTTATTAATATTAAATTTTAATTTTAATTGAGATAGACTTTAATTATAATTATTAATTTAATTTAAATTAGAAAGAGTTACTATACTCTTTTTCTATAAAATGGAAAAAAGACATCAATGAGCTAATACTCTTATCTTTTTCTTCTCTAACTTAGAGCTTTCTTTTCTTTGCTTTATGGATACTATTATAGGCTAAACATGATATCACTAAATAAGAACATTGGAATAAACCTATAATTATAAGCTTTGTAGAACCTCCTCCACTTAGTTTTAAAAATGGGTCTAAATATTATGCCTTTATCTTTAAGGTTTTTATGGAAAGAAAACATAAATCAAGGTTTTAACTAAGAAGAGATGCAAAAAGGAGTCACGTAACATTATTGTTTTAAGGTTGGCAAAAAGAAAATCAAATGTTGATTATTACAGATGGACATATTTCTTAAAGAAGCCCTAAGCTCGATAGTTCCGTAAAATTTTTGTTCTGTCACGGTTGCTTCTAACTGAAATTTACAGTTGATTCTCATACAACAACTGGGCAAATGATTGCAATTTCTAGAATTCTTTTGTAAGCAAACAAATTAAGCGTGCACCAAATAAATGACAAACACATAATGAAATAAATTGGTTAACGCAGTTTGCTACACACAATCTACGTCTACGGGGCCTTCACCTAGATTAAGCAACTTTTATGGTAGTAAAATAGACTTATACAAGGCTATTACAGAGTTGACACCACTTACTCTTTGAAGCTATCCACTTGTACTCACCATTACGAAAGTATCTCAAACCTCATAGCATGACCAACTTATGTTAACCTCAACAGAGGATTTTAAAATAAAGAATGAAATAAAGAAAAGAATATCTGAAGTGATTAAATCAAGAATAAAGGAAAAAAAACACTAACTTGAGTCAATGAACAATCTCCTATGTGTGCAACAACATAAAAACATAATCATGGAGACTTTGTAATAGATCTTTGAAAGCACCTAAACACAATAGTCAAAAATCGTCACACCATAGATTGCTTATTGATATACAACAAGTCCTTCCTTCTTTAGGATTCTTTATTTTTTTAGGATTCCTTCCTTCCACGAATATCTTAACTTCAAAAATTCTACATATTTTAAGATAGTAGAATCCTGTACCAAACCAATTTCTTTATAGTAGAATCCTATACTAAATCAACTTCCTTTTTACAAAAGATATCCTAAATAAATTAAAATACAAATAATACAAATAATATAATATAATATAATATCTTAACAATCTCCCCCTTTTGGTATTATTTGTCACATCAAAATCTACCACTAAACAAGAGAAATGGAAACTCTCTGTAAAATAAATGATCATGATAAAAGATATCAAAAATGTCACTAATAAAACTATAAATACCAATAAGTTCCTATCTTCCCCTTGGAACCAATCAATGCTAAAAGAAGCTACTGATCATAGAGGAAGCCAAACAAGCAGAGGAAAAAAGAAAAAAAATAAGGTAAAATACCCTTTCCCCTTTTCCGCCAAATACCATTTTTTTGGTATTTTAATAAGTTTTAAAGTTGTAAAGCATAGAGTCCTAGTGACCAAAGACCAAGATCAATCCTCATAGAGTCAAGAGGTTTAGTAAAAATATCAACCAATTTCTTCTTAGTTGTCACATAAGAAAGAACTATAACTTTAGTCTCCACTAGCTCTTGAATGAAATGAAAAACCGCCATGTTTTTCTGACTTGTAATTTGCACACATAAGTTTCTAAACGCTCCAAAAGCATCTAATTTTTCTTTTAACAAAGCTATCCAAGTATATCTTGAATAGTCATTAAAACATATCAAGAAATACCTCATCCCACCAAGACTAGCATGTTGTGTTAGGACTACCAAATCCATATGAATCAATTTCAATACTCGAGAAGGTGTAGCATTTCTTACCTTCTTATGTGGTACTCTCATCTGTTTTCCTATTTGATAAGTACAAATAGTCCTGTCATCTTTGTTCATTACAGGTAAGCTTATTACTGCTTCTGATTTGCTCAACTTGTTGATGAGTTAATAATTTGCATGGACAAGCTTTCGGTGCCATAGAGTCATATCATCATAAATGGCTGAATTGCAGGAAGTAATAACCTACAACATGTAGCAATTATCCACCAATCTTCTTCTACTTAATATACAATCTCTTTGTTAGCTTAACACCTTGCATTCGTCACTGGTGAACTTCACACCAAGTTAGCTTTTAAACCATCTACTTGAAGCACATTTTCGAAATAAGGCAATCCATCCATGTAAAGAGTTCCTCTACCAATCACTGCTACTTTCTTTCCATTACCAAATGTATCATGACCATTCATACAACTTTGATAATTCATCAAATAGCTTCTTTCACCTGTCATATGCCTTAAGCACCCGCTATCGAAGTACCATTCATTGTGAAAATTAGTGCGCATGGATTTAAGAGCCACAAGTGCTTATGGTTGGTTCTTTTTAACCTAAATCTGCTTTGGTAATCTATGCTAGTGAAAATTCTTCCAAGAATGTCTCGATTTTTTGTTTTAAGCATTATAAAATGGCATTTGCAGCAGCTTGTAGCAATTTGGACTTATGTAACCTTTTACATCACAAAGTTACATGTAGGCACAAAATTTCTACTTCTTTTTGAAAATTCTCCTTACCTCTTTGGCAAATCTAACTTCTCCATTTTACTTATTATTCACCTAAGAGAAATGACCTTTATATCCATCACCTTGAAAATCCCCTATGTTTTTGTCAATTTTCAGTAGTTCGTCTATCTTCATTGCACTGCCATTCAACATTCTTATTCCTTTCTCTGTATTGATTAGCTTTTCCTTAGTTTTATCAAGTTCATCCTTTGTTGACAATAGATTCATCTCCAGATCTTCAATAACATGTTTTATGGTAGAATTCTTCCTCTTTAACTTCTCATTTTGTTTCACATATTCACCTATTTGCTATACATTAGTTCATAGGCCTTGTAGATTTCTTGCTTTTTGAATTCTGAGTCACTATCATCGTTGTCATTATCAAAATTAAAGTTTAATACTGAAACATCTTAATTTTCATCTTCAATTTAAGCAAGCAATTTGACTTTCTTCATATAAAGCAACCAACGTAGCATGATGACTCACAATTTCTTTTTCAAAGCCATACTCATTTTCAGATTTGTTTTCACTCTAAGTGCTAGTGTAAGACTTCCTTTTTCTCCTTTTAAGAGTATTAGCACACTTTGCTTGCATATGTCCAAAACTTTGACACTTATGACATCGTACCTTCTTTGCCTTCTTTTTACCCTTTTGAGCTTTTACTTTATGTTTGAAGTTATTGTTAGATGAACTCCCACTATTCTGCCTGAACTCATATCTACCTTTCTTCACCTTCTTCAACCACTTATTGAAATTTCTTGTTAGCGCCACTCGATCTTCATTTTCATCGGAATCATCTCCTGCATCATACACAGATTTATCAACTTCTATTTGAAGCACTAAATCTTTATTCTTCTCACGCTTGTCTCTCAACAGGTTCACCTCAAAGTTTGTGAGAATTCTAATTACCTTATCCAAAGATAACTTATTAATGTCATGAGCTTCTTCAATAGCTGCAAACTTCAATATGAATCTAGGAGGCAAAGATCTTAAGGTTTTCTTAACAAGTTCCATATTTGAGTACTTTTTACCAAGTTGATGTGCTTGATTGGCAATATCACAAACCTGCTCATGAAAGTCTCCATTAGTTTCACTTTCCTCCATCTTAAACTCTTCAAATCCAGTGGCCAACATTTGAATTTTTGATGATATCAACAATTGTGATCCTTCATATATGATTTGTAATATATCCCAAACTTCCTTTGTTGATTCACATGTTGATATCATACTAAAAAGTCCTTCATCCACAACACTAAAAATTGCAAGTATTGTTAGAGAGGTATCAAGCGCTCTCTCTTCTTCAGCTTTTGTCCACTCAGACATATCTTTAGGTACCGTTTCATTCTTTTTGTTGGTTATCATAGGATGAGTCTAACTTTTCAACGTAGAAGTCTAGGCTTTAGTCCCTTGTGTTTGAATAAACACTTTCATTCTCAAGTTCGAAGCAAGATAGTTAACACCATCTAGTAAGGGTCGTTTAGTGATTGACACCTCTTCTCTAGTAGCCATGAGTGTGGAACACAAATCTATAGTTGATTCTCATGAAGTATCTAGGCAAGGAGCCATGATCGTGGCGAATATGCCATGATCGTGACAGAAGCTGGTGTAGGGAGCCATGATCATGTCAGTATTGTAACATCCCGTTTCCGTATAACGGGTTGAATTATAGAAATGCGTATACGTGAGGTCATTAGGAAAACACATCTCGTGCTCATGCATTTGTGAACAGTGATTTCTGCACATGAAAAATGT
>JAOQMS010036752.1:0-14432 GCA_027563885.1 Erythroxylum longipes | reverse complement strand
AATCTAAAATAATTGATTCACAGTTGAATAATCAAGTTGGTCGCTTGATTATGGTTTAGACTGTAGTGTTGCGATTTGTCTTCATGTAAGTAAAAAAGTTTACTTCAAGGGAATGATAAGTTTCATATCATGATAGTAGTTTACTATTGATAATGGCGCTATTAATTGAATATGGAATCACGTATGTTTTAAAGAATAAAGTAGGTTGTTACTTTAATCTTAAAATATACACTTAAGCATTCGTTTATTATGGACCACAATCTTAATGAGTGGTGAACTCATATGTGTTTCATTATAATTTTTGATATGATCGGAATGGATTTTACAGAGTATCAATCCAGTGTCTGCATTTTGGAATTATTAATTGAATCATGTATCAGGGAACATTTACTTAAATAAAGAGTTTATAGTGATATCATCACTTCTAGATGTTTTATGGAGATTGGTGATTAAATTGGTTCCAGTAGTTTGATGGACTAGCTACCCATCAAGTTTTAACACCAAGATGAGATCTTGTGTGTTAATCACCATATAGAGTAAACCGGGAGATCTAGAAGGAAAAATTAATATAAAGGCAAAACGGTAATTTAACCCTTTATTGTGCGGGTGGCTATAATATGGTTCATATTAGAGTTTGCAATTGGACATCTTATTTGAAACATACGTCTCATAATATTTAATAATTCAAGAGTTCAACTAATTGTCTTTATTAAAATGACATTTAGTTAATAGGTTGTAATTAATTCTAATGAGATTAAATTAATTCAGGGCTTATTGGAGCTTGAATTACATAGGTCTAATTAGATTCCCCATTTGGCTTCTGGGAAGGTTATCAAGCAAAGTAAGATATACAAATAGAGATTTTAAAGCCTATGATTGAATGTTGGGCTTACTTTAATTAAAAGCCCAAATGAACATTTGGAAATGGGCTAGACTTTGGTTTAATTTGATTAATTAGATTAAATCAAAGTTATTAAAGATAAAAGGAGGTGAATTTTCGATTTTAATGGGCTAAATGTGAAGCTACACATTTAGCACTGGTTTACTACATTTAAGATGATTTTTAACTTGCTTTATCATCATTAAATGAAGTTATAACCTTATCATTAAATGGTTTAATGATTGTGTTTTAATGATAGCATGTAACCATTTAGCATTCATTGGATTAGAGAAGAAAGAGGTGCATTTGACAGACCCTCTTCCTTCTTTCATCACAAAACTGAAAATGAGATGTATCATTTTAGGTTATTGGTCTTTTCATATAGCAATCTTAAAACAAATGAGAAGAGTCTCATTTATTGGCTTCTTTATGATTGATTAAGGAAGGATGTGATGTATTATATGCACTTCACTTCTTTCTTTGAGGCTTAACCGAAATTGAGAGAAAGAATACAATGGGTTGTTGAATTTTTATCTCTCTCTCTCCTGTCTTGCATGAGATAGCCAAAATTTGCATGAGAGGTGTCTCATCTTTAGCTTCCTTTTCTAAGGCAAAATCTCTTCAAGTTTTATTCTCCTTTCCCACCAAAAGATCTTGTTAACCAAGTTATCTAAGGAGAATAAGTGGTAGATTGGATTGGTCAAGGATACAATAATGACAAGAGGATACATCACTTAGTAGAGGATACATTGTCGAGGATAGGTTAGCACAGCGATGAGTTAAAGTTGTAGCAAA
The DNA here is from genome assembly GCA_027563885.1 of Erythroxylum longipes. Classification (NCBI taxonomy): domain Eukaryota; kingdom Viridiplantae; phylum Streptophyta; class Magnoliopsida; order Malpighiales; family Erythroxylaceae; genus Erythroxylum; species Erythroxylum longipes. The sequence continues at coordinate 12,757 of JAOQMS010036752.1, read as the reverse complement.
GGAGTCGGTATATTTCTACCATATTGTTCTTATGTTAAATATTTTCCTTATACTGTATCATGTATGGCTTGACCTGTTAATTTGGTTATGCTGTTTCCACTGCGTTTTGGTTTCAAAAAAGTTTTGAAATCTACCGTTTAACCAAATCTTGCATGCTTTTGTTTTCGATCCAACATAAGCTACACAAGAATGGTAGCTTAGAGTCATTATTATGAATCATATAAAACATGTGAATCCTGCTTCTTAGGTAAGATGAAAAAATTACCTTTTAAAGGAAAGGGTGAACGAATGAATGGGTTATTGGACCTAATACATTTTTATGTATATGGTCCGATGTCCATTCATTCCAGGGGTAGTTTTGTTTACTTCATTACTTTTATCGATGATTATTCATGATATGGGTATATATATCTAATGGGATACAAGTCTGAAGTGTTTGAAATGTTCAAACAATTTAGACATGAAGTAGAGAAACAACTCAATAGAAGTATTAAGGCACTTCGATCAGATCGAGGTGGTGAATACTTAAACGAGGAATTTCTAATTTATCTCAAAGATAATAGGACAGTGTCCCAGTGGACTCCACTTTACACTGCATAAGATAATTGTGTGCCTGAAAGGAGAAATCAAACCATATTAGACATGGTAAGGTCAATGATGGGCTTAGTAGATCTACCAAAATCCTTGTAGGGTTATGCACTAGAGACTGCTATTTATGTGACAAACAGAGTCCCTTCAAAAGCAGTTGAAGTTACTCCATATGAGATATGGACTAACAAAAGGCCATATCTTTCTCATATGAAAGTTTAGGGTTATCCCGCTTATGTGAAGTAGATTCAATCAGACAAGCTTGAAGCGAAATCTGATAAATGTTTGTTTATAGGATATCCTAAGGAAACAATTAGATATCATTTCTATAATGCTTTAAAGCAAAAGGTGTTTGTCTCAAACCATGCTATCTTTTTAGAGAAAGAATTTCTTCTAGAAGACAGTGGGAGCAAAATTAAACTTGATGAAGTTCATAATGCTCAAATAGATGCAAATTAGTTGCCTGAACCTAAAATTGTTGTTCATGGAGATGAGATAATAGTTGAACCTTCTGACATACAAAATGTTTGTAGGTCAAGTAGGATACGTAATGTTCTAAAGAGATATGGATTTCTTATAAGTAAAAAAATGACGTATTGCTTATAGAGGACGATGAGACTACAATCTATGAAAAGGCTCTGAAGAGTTCAGAATCTAAAAAATAGCTTCAAGCCATGAAATCTGAAATCGATTCCATGTATGAAAACCAAGTATGGACTTTGGTTAAGCCACCTGAAGGGTTAAAACCCATAGGGTGTAAGTGGATTTTCAAAAAGAAAATCGACATGGAAGGTAATGTGATTACCTATAAAGCAAGGCTAGTCGTAAAGGTTATCGTCAAAGACAAAGAATTGACTATGACGAGACATTTAGCCTCATAGCTATGCTTAAATCCATTAGAATACTCCTAGCAATTACTACTTATTATGATTATGAAATATGGCAGATGAATATGAAGACGACTTTCCTAAATGGAAACCTACTTTAAGATGTATATATGTTACAACCTGAGGGCTTCGTATCCCTAGATAACAGAAAGGTATGTAAGCGTCAAAAATCCATTTATGGATTGAAGCAAGCATCTAAGAGTTGGAATATTCGATTTGATAAGATAATCAAAGAGTTTGGTTTCTCAAAAAATCCTGATGAACCTTGTGTGTACAAGAAGGTTAGTGGGAGTGCTATCATATTCCTTGTGTTATATGTGGATGACATATTACTTATAGGAACTTATGTCTCAAGTTTGCAATTAGTCAAAGTTTGGTTGTCCCGTAATTTTTCCATGAAATACCTTGGAGAAGCAACTTACATATTGGGAATAAAGATTTATAGAGATAGATTAAGGAAGCTACTAGGTCTTTCAAAGTCAACATACATAGACAAAGTGTTAAATAGGTTTAGCATGGAGCAGTCTAAGAGAGGGTTTCTTCCCATGACTCATGGGATAAAACTCTTGAAATCTATGTATCTTAAAACACAAGATGAGAGGACTCGCATAAGTATGATCCCTGTATGCTTCGACGGTAAGATCAATCATGTATGTTATGTTATGTACAAAACCTGATATATCTTATGCTCTAAGTGTTATGAGCAGATATCAATCAGATCTTAGTGAGGGTCACTGGGTGGCTGTCAAGAATATCCTAAAGTACTTAAGAAGGACTAAGGATGCATTGTTGATATATGGAAATGGGGCATACAGATGCCAGTTTTCAATCTGACCATGATGATTCCAAATCCCAGTCAGGTTATGTTTTCACATTAAATGGTGGAGCAGTCAGTTGGAAGAGTTCCAAACAAGAGATGACTGCAGATTTGACAATCGAGTCAGAGTACATTGTAGCTGTGGAAGTAGCAAAAGAAGCTGTTTGGATCAAGAAGTTCGTCATGGAACATGGAGTGGTTCCTAGCATAGTAGACCCAATATTGTTGTATTGTGACAACAATGGGGCTATCATGCAAGCTAAGGAACTGAGGTCTCATCAGACGTCCAAGCACGTGCTCAGGAGATATAACTTGATTAGGGATATAATTATTAGAGATGATGTGAAGATAGAGAGAGTGCCCACAGATCAGAATATCGCTGATCCTTTAACTAAGTCACTTCCTCAAGCAAAATTTGATTCTTGTGCACTAGCCTATGATATTAGATACAAAGGCGATTGGCTTTAGTGTAAGTGGGAGATTGTTAGAGTAGTGCTTTAAAGGCAATCACCTTTAGAACTTTTATACAAACTTTATTTTTATTAATAAAGCAAAAGGCATTTTTTATTGATTTGATATTCATTTATATATGGACTGATATTGATCTTAAATCGAATTAATGAAGTCCATGATATAAAACATAGTATGAAGGAAATCATGATGAGATAATCATAATAAGATTCCTATCATGTGCAATTATGTTAGTATCTAAAGGCAATCCCTAGTCATAGGATTAATAAGACAGGACATTATTAATCCAAACAGACTAGCACATATTATACTCCTTGATTTGATCAAGAAGTGGATCTCAAAACTATAAGCTTGAGATGTTTAGAGTTAATATGTGGATGCTTACTAAGGGTAGTAAGTACATTAGATGACCAGCTATAAGATTATCATATGGATGATCTATCGAATTTCAATGATTAATCTTATTACAGCAATGGTGCAAATATTCTTAGAGTTGAGGTACTCAAGGATATCTTGGATATAAATCCTGTGCTTTGACATCATTCCTTGTTACCTCAAGATGAGGTCGCTTTTAGGGTGGTGATTGGGTACAACTATTTGTATTCAAAGGTAATTGGATATCCAATAAAGGATTCACCACTCCAGATAGAAGGAGATGATATCCATAGCCTCTTGTTGATGTCATTACTCAGGAATCTCTGACCAGATCAATTATGTGTCACGAAGAGAGTCTTCAATGACACATAGAGTAATGAGATCCCAGGATAAGAACTAACATCACTAGGACTAGATGTGACGTAGTCAGTCTAGTGGGAGTTGACGCATAGCCCATACTCCGAACCAAGTGGCGTACAGTATGGTGAAAAGATGAATTATAAAGTAATTGTCTATGGAAACGTTCATAATTTGGATAATTAACTATCAAAGAGTTTTTCTGTTAATCCACTTATATATCGGTAAATAGGCACATGAAACCCTTCATGATGTGTTTGAATTTAGAGTTAATTCAAGTGCCTAAAATAGTAGGGAACCTAAGGGTCACATGCATTAAAGATCAGATGAAAAACAAGTATGTATGTCCTGTTTTAAGTAGGCCACGATGGTGGCCGAAGGCAAGACATGCCATGATCATGGCCAACAAGGCCACGATCGTGACAGAAGGCACGAAATAATATATATGTGAGTTCTTCACATATGTACATGACTTTCCTTCACTTCTTACGCACTCAATTGAAAGAGATAGGGTTATAAAGAGTATGGGAAGTGTTTTTGAGTTATCTTCATGCAATTTTGTGCAATTGTTGTATAAATCTTACATGCATGCTAATTAACCTTGATCTATCTCCCATATTGAACATCCACTTAAATTCATCAAGTTTGGTGTTCTAAAACCCTTACACATTGTTTCATCTTCCTTCTTTGCGAGTTCTTAGGTGATCAAGGAAGGGTTTGGTGTTTGCAACAACCCAAACAAGGCTAAGAAACAAGAAAGGAGGAGATACACAAGGTAAAAAGTTTTGTTATTTCATGTTTGTTACATATCCTTGCACGCATGTTAGAACTTGTGGATTTGGGGTTGTCATGGTACCATGGCTAACCCAACATACGAAAATTAAACTACCACTCTCCTTGGCAAAGGTGCCAAAATTTGACAACGCTGTTTAGTGTACTGCAAAATTTACCTGACTATGCACACTAAAATTTATAGTTAGGGTGAGTCAGGATCGAATCCATTAGGGTAAGTCAGGATCGAATCCACAGGGAATGTTCGGTTAATTTCCTTAACCAAAATTAATTGATGCAAGGAAAATATAAAATGGGTATTTTAGATTTTTAGCAATTTAGAAAATAAAATAAAAGTAAACTATTGAAAATAAATTAAAATAAGTGATCGAAAATGATTAAACTATCGAATATATGTATGGTCCAGTTCTAGGTTCAATATCAGGCTAAACACGAGCAAAAGTATTTCATCATCCTAAAGTCTTTACAACTATCTTCGAACTATCGATTTGAGACTAATAGAATGCTCCATTAATCTCGGTTTTCACTTAGGTTTTGTTTAATCAAGATACGATCATTAATTAAACCTTACTACCGAATAACCTAGGATACGATCACTAGATTTAATTTAGTAGTCGCATTACGATCTGGAAAATAATCAATATAAGTAGTAACCTTATGTGCTCGGGTTATCTAACCTAAGTTATGTTGTTCCTAACAATACGGGATCATTAGATGCTACTAACAAACATCAAAAGTAATGATTACGAATTACAATAAATGTTATAACAATATGTTCAAAATAAAACAATCAAAATAACATAATAAGATCATCCCTTCCAAAACCTAATCAAATTAACATAAACAAGTTAACAATCTGAAAAGAAATTACACCTTAATATGATAAAATGGCTTAACTGTGACTTGGCATTGATATCCCCATTGAACCAGTGTCAGGAAGCTACCCTTCCATCTCCATTTTTGTGCTCGAATAATCAATCATCTTCTTCATAGCTGCTTCAGTGGTGAAAAGTGAAAAAGTGAAGAGAGAACTGCAATGCCTCCACTCTCCCTTCTCTGCGCTACTCTCTCTCTTTTGGGAATTAATTTTTGGTCAACCTTACAGTTCACCATATTGTTACTGTGTGTTTTCATTTTAAAAGCCCTGCATGCGATCTGCGTTTAACACAAACGTCTGCATTTAATGCAAACATCGTTTTCTTTGAATGCAAACGCAAACAACATCTGCGTTTAATGTAGATGTTTGCGCTTCCTTCTAACAGTACATTGTAACGCTATTCCAAATAAAAACTAGACTACTATTATAGCAGCAGTGAGTCTAGGTTGATCCCACAGAGAGTGTAAGTAAAGTTGTTGAAATGAAATTAATCGGTGTTTAGGTTTAGGTTTAGGTTTAGGGGTTTTTGGTTTTAGAAATAAAAATAAAATAAAACTAAAGTAATAAAAACAAATTAAAGAAAACATGTGAAAATTTATAAAAATGGGGAATTCGGTAGGACCCGGTTCTTTGGTTCTTTCTCGGCCAATAGCCTAATTAAACATATTTCATTGATTTGCTATTCTCAAACCACTCCTAGCAACTATTAATTGTGGGTTAATAATTAACTCGAGTTTTTCCTTAGGTAGTGTTTAATCAAGATACGATCTTTAATTAAATCTAACTACTGAATAACCTAGGATAAGATCTGTAGATTCAATTGGGTATTAGCATTACAAATTAGGAAAATCAATTAATCAAGGAAATAATCACATACAACGAGTCATTTAACCTAGGTTATATTATCCCTAATGATTACGAATAATTAGTTGCTACACATAAATTTTAACATAACAATTACAGATTATGTCGAAATTCTAGCAATGAGTTTGTAAATAAATGATTCAATGAACGCATTGAAATAATCTTTTCACAATCATACACAAATAACCAAACAATATCGAGAATATGGTTATGTCATCACATTTTTTGAAATTGTATAAGTTTAATATTTAACCTCGATAATCTGTAAGCGTACAGGTCGTTTGCGTAGTATCTAAGGTGTCAATTCCATAAGGAGGATTAATCTAATTCTAAAATATAAGGCCAAAACAATGCCCAATATTCAAAATGTAACGAAACTAAAATAGGAATGCATTTCAATCAAGTAATTCAATTGAAAAATCAATCATGAAATACTAACAAATTAGCAATTGCAATGCACCCACTCAAGAATCGACCTAAAGAACTACCAATTGAGAGAAAGGAGAATTTTTACCTATCTTTAACACTAACCTAATCGATTATGAATTATTGGACCATTGATCCTAGATGATCTTAGGGTTGATTAATTTCTCTCAAGTTATAACCATTAACCTTAAATTATAAACCCTAATCAAATTATGAAAAATTGCAATTTCTTAATTAACAATCTATCTAAATCCTAATTAGATCTGAAGTTTTCCAATAGACTATCGAGAACCTATATGATATCTCTCTTCACACAATTACCGATTTGATTAATTTCTTGTTCTTATTAAATCACCCAACTCTTGTTAGCCCAATTTAATTATTTTTCATTCAATTCACCCTCTCAGTCTATTACCAAATTATGCAATCTTAGAAATCAATCACAATGAATCTAAATAACATAAAACAATCAGATTTTTGTTAAATCAAAGATAAAAACAACTCAAAGGTGAGCTTAGAGATCCTCAACATTCACTTAATCCTATCATCAACGGTTATTCTAATTATATACATTAATAAAATTGAAAATACACCGGAAACAAGATCTGAATGGATGATGGAGGCAGCAACGTTTGGAAACCTCTTGCTCCAGAAAGTACTTCGCGTTGGCTTCTTCTCCACGTCTCTCTTCCTTCTTCTCTTTCTTAATCTCTCGATGAACTCTCTCTAAGGTTTCTCAATGCTGGTTGATGCAAAAGCTCCTCCTTTTCTTTGTCTTATTCTTTATATACCTTTTATGTTCTGGGTAGCCTTAAGGTTTTTCCGAGGTCCGAAATATCTAAAAACTCCCTCAAAACTTGAAGTTTTTGACTATCTACACATCTGCCCGACGCAGGCCACAATAGTGGCCCTAAAGGTAACTATCATGGGCCATATCTTAGGCTTCGTTCATGATCGTGGCATATGGACCACGATCGTGGGCTTACATGATCGTGGATGTTGTGCCATAATTGTGGGCCATTGTTTTGGCCTGAGTATCTCTGAAAATTCTTTGTTCTTAGATGTTGACCCTGGAACACAAACAAACACATCAAGGTACCTCAAAGACATAACAATTAAGGACATAAACTTGTACTAACCCTTTAAAACACTTAAACACAATTAATTAAGAAACTAACACAAATCTAACCTAAACATATGCTAAATGATTAAGTTAACAATTAAAAACATATCAAACTAAGCCCTAAAACATGATACAATGCACACTTATCATTATCCATACACAAAACCCAAATCAATTAACATTGGATAACACAATCAATTTCTAATGAGAGAAAGAAACAACAAAAATACTGAAATACACTTAACCTGAGTTGTCAGCATCAATGTCACCTCTAAACTGGCGTCAAGATGTCTAGCCCTCCCTAGGTTCCTCTTGAAAAAATGCTTTAGCCCCTATTAAATAACCCCAGTCGAAGACTCCCCACTTACAATGCCTTCCTCTGTTCTCTCCTCTATGCTATTGCTACTGTTTTATTTTCTGAAATAATTATTGGTCCATTTCTACTGTTCACTATCTTTAAAACCTACAGACCTCTTCAAACATATGCGTTTCATAAACATTGTTTACGTTTATACAAACATCTACGTGAAATGCAGATATCTGCATTTATGCATATCTACGTGAAATGCATACTTGTTTCTGTTTCTTCTCTTGCATTCGCATTTTGGCTGCTTTTTCCTAGTAGGCTCTTCTCTTCCTCTTTTGTTGTCGTTTTGCTCAATGTCTGCTACGTTTTCATCATATTGTATGGGTTGCTCATGAAATTTCCATACATAACTTTTGTACTTCTTTGTCATAAGCAACTTTGATTTATTTATGTTTCTTTTTTCCTTATCTTTTAGTTTTCTTCTTCTTGCTCCATAAAGAAAAGTGAAAATTAACCTTTGGAAAATGGCCAAAATATAGAGCTTTTAACTCACTTTAACTTCTTTGCTTCCAATTTGTGCGTAAAATCACAATTGAGTCAAAGCAATTATCTTAAGCAATTTCAAATCAATAATCGCCAAGTGTTATGGAATAATTTTATAATCAATTAAGCACCTATCAATTTTCCTCACACTTAACTTTTGGTCGTCCTTGGGCAAAACATTAAAATTAAGCTCATAGAAACAAAAACATTGACTCATTTCCCATATGTTCCAAGATATATAATGATAAGCAAAGATGAATGACTTTCAAAAATCATAGTAAAAAGTCAACATTCCAAGCTTTTACTCATGATCAATCAACATTCATCATCTTCAAAAACTGAGCAATCTAATGGTAGACTCGTAAAATGTGTTTAACTAAAATATATCCATAGGTACACTAAATACCATTCATGATCATGATAATCCACAACTTTGCATATCATTTCGTTTCTCCACCACTAAAATTCACATGCAAAATCATGGATCAAAGGACTTTTCAAGGTTGTAATGTAGGTAAACGTAAGGTGAGAAGTATTTGGGTCAAATGACTTGAAAGCCATTAAAGCTAGTGAAACAAAAGTAACACTTAATATACTATCAAGTGCAAAAACCAACATTAACTCACAATTATGTACATTAACTATGATGAATGCGAAAACAAGTTTCAAAACTCAAATTCGAGCTCTCATACACAAACCACATGAAGTATATACCAATTTGAAGGGGTCACTCATACAATTGATGACAATACATTAAAACTACAAAGAGTCCCCCTTCCAAGCCAACTTCTACCTCATATTCAACATACTCAAGTAACCTATTCAATAAAACTTTAGGAGGATGCATTAAGTATGAATAACCTTGCAAACCATATATGCACTTCCTCCTTGATACATTTATTAAAACAAAATTTTTTCTTTTTTTCTTTACCTTTGCTTTTCTCTTTTCTTTCTTTCTTTTCTTTTCTCTTATAAAAATTAAGATAAACTAAATCAACTTAGAAATTTCAATGATAGGACATAAAATAACATCCTAACATTATAACCAACTCCCACATATGCATACCACCACATTTAGAATTTTGTGCCTCCATAAACTAAAAAATCAACAAATTTTCCACTAGCTTCAAGGCTTGATAAGGATAAAGCATGTAACATGGATAATACACAAAGAAAAGGCAAATAAAGCTCAAGTGGGCTTATCAAAAAGGAAAATCATATAATAGGTAAGCTATTTGGATAATGAAGTTTAGAAAAGAAAAGAACGTCTAATCATATTCACGTTAATGCATGTGATAACAATGTGGTATCAAATACAAATTTAAGGCAAAATCAGGATGTACATGTCATGAAGGTCACACATTTTCAAAAGATAATGAGATTAATGTGAATGTGTCAGTCCAATAAGGCTTAAAATCTCACCGGCTTTATCTACCACTTGTAACACACCACGACCATAGAGTATATGCCCTAATATCCAGAGGACATTAGAGAACATACCCTATGGAAATGACATTTTAGAGCAATCACAGTCACTTATTGTGGCATCAAACATATTACAAACATTGAAATGGTCAACTTTTCCCATTCCATTCACTAACATAATTTAAACTGTAGCATTACACTTCATTAAACAACTATGGACATTATTAAAAACATCTGAGTGCTTACTATTTTTTTTACAAAAAGTTCTACATGAAATGAGGAACTATATAAACACAATCTACTAATTCTCATATATCAGTTGACCAGACCTTTGAGCCATTCTTGTTTTCCAAAATAGATAGAACTAGACTTCTACTAGTTTACCTTAGAAGCTATGTCTCTCTTGTACCAGAAAATCAACGTTCCAATTGTGAACTCAGTGAGTGAACCATCATTGATGTGCTCACTCATGTCAGAAACACAACATCTCAAATGTAAACCAAATTCATAATATACCTCATTTCATTTGTACATCATGAATTTCACGCATTTCAAATACTTATTTCAAAATAATTCAATCATCTATCTCAGTCATTCATATCTTCAACATTTACACAAATATTGCATATCACTATATCATCACAATTCAGTAATGTTTTCACAATCATTCACATAATACATTCAAAGATATATTTCCAAATGTATATGCACATATGACTTGATAGTTATACATTAATGTGTGTTTTTCTAAGTATTTGACATGTGTTTCTTGCAAAATAGTTTATTATTGTTGTATTTTAGGATTCATTTTGTATGTTTTTGTTTAGTTTGATCTTCATTGTTTTTTTTTAATGTTTGATGTTAATTTAGGGTAAAAATTGATTATTTAGATGTAGGAATGAAGGTTGGCAGATTGAGCTAGAGACCAAAAGAGAAGAAGAGAAGAGGAAGCATTCTAACACAATAACCCAGGGTCATGGGAATCATGCCAATTCCCACGATCGTGGGATGTTTAAACCAAGAACATATACAGGGTTCACCTAATTTTTAGATTTTCTAGACTATATGAGATAAGAAACCCCTATGGATGAAAAAAAAGACGAGACCTTTGTGTAAAATAGCCTCCTAGAGTGAAAACTTAGGTTTGGAGTCTTGAAAAAGGTGGAAATTCAAGGACCATCAATCACAATTGAGAGAAGAGCTTACCACTACTGAAATTTCCAGATTTTGGAAAAGAAGAGGAGTTCTCTTTATTTAATTTTTAGTTGTTTTATCTCTTCTTATCATTATATGATGGAATATTCAATTGTTGGGGATGTATGGACACTATGAGTGACTGATTTACCTTTAGGGATTACTTTTAAACTATCTTATTAAACTCTTATTTTATTAATTTGAATGAAAGATATCTTTGATGAATATTGAATACATTTATACTTTGCAATAGATCGAGATATTGAGTAAGGTAATCTATGTAGGATCGTACAACAAGAGTTGACATTCTATAGACCTACATTCATCACATTAATTGATTAGTTAAAAGAGATTTCTTGGCTAATTTAATTGATAACCCATAGGATCTTAATAACTAGTTAATTTGGTGGAGCGATTTGGTAAATTGAAAGATTGCTTAATCATCTTTGTTTAATTTGATTAGGGACAATTAATTACACCTTAAGAGAGGGTAGTTAATACATTTGGACATCTTAGGTGACACATAATTCAATTAATAAAATAGAAGGGACACAAGACAGGGAAAAAGTGATCTCTAGTTGTTGAAATCTTGAATTTCAATTTTCTGCATTTTGGTATTATCAATTATTCATTGTTAGTCATTTAATTTTAATTTAATTTTTTAGTTTATTTTCATAAAACAATTTCGAGTCTTAAATAAAGATTGATCTGAATTAAGTGGTGCCTAAGCACAATCCTTATGGGATTGATATTTGTTTTTTAACTATAAGTCACGACCCGTATACTTGAGGTTTTTGAGCATGAAACTAGTAGATTGCTTTGCTGTCCCATATCCTTTGTGGATACCAGGCTCATTTCATATTCTTTCCTGTACCCATTATAGATATCGGGCTCATTAATAACTGAGCCTGTGGCTTTTTGTGCATATTTATGAGCTTTAAGCTCTTTTTCAGACTAGTCATTCTGGTCACAATTCCTTTATCTGATCATACATAACAATGTAATGAGATGCATCATTTCACAAATGTGCTATCAATCACTTTAAATAATTTTGCACAGTCATTTAATATATTCATCAAATCTCAGTCCGACATTCAACATTTCTTTAAATATACATTTTCCATATTCACATTCAATCAGAATACACTCCCAATACAATCCTGAATATCAGACTACTCGGAGTATCAATGTCTGAAATTACCATTTAATACCTGAAATTTAAATAGAAACAAAACAAAACAATCATAGTGAGAAAACATCTAGGTTAACTCACAGTACACTTCAGATTAGCCATTGCCTGGATAAGCCGGCAATGTCTGGATGTTGGCGTTCGATTCGTGTGTCTAAAATCATGCAATACATACATAATTTAGATTACTAAGGTGATCAATCAAATACATATTCAATCATGCAAATATATACATATGTCCTGTAACACGTCACTGCCATAGGGTATGTTCCATAACATTCAAGGGATATTCAAGAATATATCCTATGACAATGGTATGTTAAGGCAATTGTAAACATTTAATATGACATTATACACTTTTGAAAGTTTGAAAAGGTCAACTTTTCCTATTTCTTTTACTAACATAGTTTACACTATTGTGGTACATTCATTTAAACAAATATTTTGCAACATCCCACTACCATAGGGTACATACCCAAACTTTTAGGAACATAACCTACGATAATGGTATGTTGGAGCAAT
>JAOQMS010036713.1:1760-14434 GCA_027563885.1 Erythroxylum longipes | reverse complement strand
CCCTTACAGAAGAAGGTGAGTTACAGAAGAAGACGATTATAGACGAAGATGAGTCACAGACGAAGATGCTTTACAGAAGGAGATGACGTCACCCAGAGGGAGATGACGTCATCACAAATGAAGTTTTCCTCTTAGTGTAACTTTTTCTACAGAGATCGGATTCAATTGTTCTCTACATGATTCAAAAGAGGGAATCAAGATACACAAACTTCATGAAGAGCTCGAAGGTCAATTTTATCTTCTGAAGAGTCAAAAATAGAATAGAAGATACGCAATGAACAGTAACATAGACAAAGTTCATTCGTCTGTGAACAATAACACAGATGATGTTTTACGTTTGCCATAACTTATGCTAGGGGGATCGGATCAAGGTGTTCTTTATATGGTTTGAAAGATGATTCCAATATCGACAACTTTTATGAAGACCTCAAAGGTCAACTCTATCTTCTGAAGGGTCAACAATGGGACAGAAGATAGGTATAAACGAAGTGCATTCGTCTGTGAACAGTAACACATACGATGTTTTTCAATTGGCATAACTTTCTCTAGGGGAATCAGATCAAGATGTTCTTTATATGGTTTGAAAGAGAGTTTCACGATCTATAACTTTTATGAAGATCTCAAAGGTCAATTCTATCTTTTGAGGGATTGAAAGTAGGACAGAAGATAGATATAGATGAACATAGAAGAAGCAAAACATAGAAGGAGTTGATGAACAGTAACATAGATGGAGTTCATTCGTCTGTGCACAGTGACACAGACGAAGTTCACGAACAGTACATATAAACGAAATTCATTCGCCTGTAAACAGTGACACAGACAAAGTTCATGAACAGTAGCATAGACGAAGTTCATGAATCAATAACAAATGAACTTTATTCGTCTGTGAACAGTAACACAGACAACATAGACGAAGTTCAAGAATCAATAACATGGACGAAGTTCATCCACTTAGGTTAAAGGCGGACGAATGCAAGAAGCAGAAGAAATAGTACACAGACGAAGCCAAGGACAGACGGAGCAAAAGATAGAAGAACCAAAAGATAGAGGAAACCAGAACATATACGAAGCAGTACAGAGGGAGATGACGTCACTCAGAGGAAGATAACATCATCATAGAAGAAGTGGGTTCACAGAGAATACAAAACACAGATAAAGTCTGGCTCATATCAGAATGCATCTTGATAGACAAAGCAAAACCTATCGTCTTTCATACCTCTACGAAGTCTATGCATCATTTTCATTGCTATGATACTTCCAACATGAAATTATCATCGATATTACTCTCTTTTTAACTCCAGAGCACTAGACAACTCCAAGGAGCCAAACTTACATACATATATTAAAATTACAGACTACTGCTTATGCTTCCATGTTCTTTTTGTATTTTCTTTCTTCTCTGGTTATTTTTTTAACATACTAACATTCAGAATCCTCGTGTTAACTCTTCTCTCCACTATGAACCTTTTTTTTTGCAATTATGCATATATCACATGCACATGCTCATTTACACAGTAGAAACAACATTATAACCACTTACTCGCTTAGCAGGTGCTCAGTTTAAATACTTTAACACTGAGATAGGAAGCAACACCACAAAGACTGCTGAATCGCTATTTGGTGATGAAGGTCAGGGGAGAGAATCGCAATGTGAAGTGTTTCAGTAAGGGATCGGAACTATGGTAGGTTCTTCCTAACTTAAACAATATAATAAGTGAGTCCATTCCATGTCCCTCACCTGCACTATTTATCTCCTCTGACTCACCATTTATCATAATTACAACCGGTAGTGGAGTCTTCCTAACTTAAACAATGACCCACCATTTGTCATAATGCAATTTGTCATACTTACCCGAAAATGCCAAATGAAAGCATATACAATCGTATGAATGTAACAACTGATATATAAGTCACAATTAACTTATTTCTAACGTCCATTTATCTTAAGTCATCTAAGTGTCTCACACGTATGTGTCCTAGCCGTATGTATAGGAGATGGGATGTTATAGAGGGAATCCTAGTATAGGGGTTGGAAGCGTCTTGGAATCAGCTATTATTCATTTGTAGGTTAGGGGCAAAGAGAGGGGTGGAAAGAACATTACATTTAAGGGGTTAGGAATATGTTCCAGCTATTGGTGTCCATGAGCTAGTTATTGAAAGGTTTGAAGGAGACAGTGAAAAGGTTTGAAAAGTAGTCATTAAAAATAAAAAGAGTAACAAAGGTGGAAAAAGGTCTAGAGAGTAAAAGGACCAAACCACTCCTAGGTTAGGGAAGGTTGAAAGGAAACATGTTGAGAATAAGAGAGTGGAGAAGCAGCTTAAAGATGTACTTAAAAAGAGGGTCTAGAGAAAATGAGAAGAATGAAAGATGAGCTAAAGAAATGCAAATAAAATGTAATGAAAAAGACGAGATTCTTTATGAGGCGTTTAGGAACCCTATATGGAAGATTGAAAAGAGCTAGAGAAGGAATGAAGATAAGCTAGGTTAACCAAGCTGTAAGCAGAGAAGTGAATTTCATGCCGTATTAGCTAGTACTAGCTTGAAGGTATCATACTGGTTAGAAAATGGAATGAAATCATAGGATTTCATGTCCGCCATTGGTACCAGATAGTAATAGCATTTTCATTTGAATTGGCTAGTACCGTTAAATTTAAAAATTTTAGGGACTGATTTGCAAAAAAAACTAAAAAATAAACCCCACCCATGCAGACTACTCTCATTTCTACTCTCTCTCTCTCTCCTCTCTACCTAACCTCAACTTAATTGTTCATTCTCCCTCCCTCCATGTAGACAATAGTTGTTGACCACCTGCTGCCCTCACAAGTTGCACCATTGCCCTTTGCCACTACTATTGCACCACGTTCCAAAGTTGGATCGCCTACCTAGCCACACACTCTAAGCCTCCGCCTCTGGTCGAACCACCTACTGCTTTTTCCAACTGCAAGTCATTTGCTGTAAGCTGTCTTCTTCAATCCACCATTGCTATTTGTCTTTGCTCACCTAGACAGATTGTAATCTGCATATTAGAAATCAAGATTTCCAATTTTCGATATCTAGATCCAAATTTAATGTGTCATGTGTGTTTTGTGAATAGTTTATAAAACATGCATTGGGCAATTTGGGATTGAAAGTTGGAATTGTTTGTGTGAGTTGATTCAATTTTAATGACATTTAGGCATTGTGAATTTATGAAGAAATGAGATTGAAATAATATTGTGTATCAATTATGGAAGAATATTTAAATATTGTGAATTGTGAATTGTGTATAATTCAAGAATATATCATATTATTTGTTATTTTAATTATCATAAAAATGATATCAAAATGAATTCTTTAAGTTGTTAATTTGTTAATTAATTTACATAAAACATACAATTTACTACTTATTGTTTGTATATAAAAAGTTTTTAGCATATGATTAATAATTTAAATATAAGACTTAATATACAATTAAATCATTTAATATATGTAATTAAGTTAAGAAAATTAAATATTTGCATTTTTATATTTTTATTTTTCATTAGGAAATAAAATTACAAATATTAATCTTATCTTATTAGTAACAAATACACATTCATTATCTTATCTTATAAGTAGTAAAATACATAGTAGAAAATAGTATGTGAATTTATTAATTTAATTTTAACACATGTCTTCATTTATTTTTACAAATAAATAGAAGAAAGTTCAAGTATTCCCGATAATTAAACCACTTCAGGAAGATTCAATGATCCTGCTTAAGCTTATGCTAGATTGCTTCCCTAAATGAAGAATCATACTGTTTGTTTGTTTTGTAACAAGCATTTGAAAGGTGGAGGAATCATCAAATTCAAGAAGCATTTAGCTAGGGTCAAAGGTGATGTGAAGCCTTGTAAAAAAAGTGAGTCATGATGTGAAATGTTAAATGAAGACTTTGTTTGAAGAGTCTCAATATAAGAAAGATAGAAAACAAATATTAAATTATGAAATTGATAGTGTAAGTTCTTTTGTTAGTATTCAGGATGATAGTGAGAAACTTGAAGGTTGTAGTATTTGATAGGTGTAGTTTATACTATGTTCTATAGGTGTTTTAGTATGTTTTTAGGTGTTTATTAGATGATTATCATATGTATAGGCTTATAATTGTGTTAATGTGAGTGTTTGTATGTATTCTAAGTGTTTTTTTGGCTTAAAGCAAGAATTGGATCTTAATTATATGTTTTATGAGGTGTTTGATGAGTTCGTTAGTTTATGGAAATAGGAAATTGAAGAAAGGAGAAGATTTGCAATGCTTATAGACCCTTATGGACTTTGTAAGTCTAGGGTTCAATGCTTATTATCAAGGAATTGTACGACCACCATTGTAAGTGGCACATGATTTGTTTGAAGAGATGGAGAACAATAGTTGTCTTTAGACATCGGAACCAAGTAGACAATAGCCAACCTTCTCGGATCCAAAAGGAATGATTGCGGTAGATTCAGTGACAGCATTGCAGGCTAAAATCAATATTCCTACCTAATAAAAAGGGAATGTTGCACCTGATATTAAGAAAAGAGAAAGATAGGTGTCTAATTTTTTTTACACCATGAACAACTCCTAGAGAAGTGGCTCATAATGTGGATATGACAATGGATAGATGGTGGTATGATTCAGGTATAACATTCAATGCTTCCTAATCTTATTATTATCAGCCTATGGTAGATAACATTGCTTCTTATGGTCCAAGATACAAAGCTCCTTCAATTAACGACTCTTTTGAGCAACTCTGTTTATGAAACTAAACGTTATTTGGATAAAAGAAGAATGACTTGGGCTACTTTTGGGCATTCAATCGTGTGCGGTGGTTGAACAAAATTTTTTTGAAGTCTATTGATGCATCTGGCCTTATTATAAATGCTGATACTTTATTTGAAATATTTGATGAAGTTGGGTTAGAAAATATTGTTAAGGTCATTACTGACAATTATTTCACTTATAAAGCAGCTGGAGGAATAATGCAAAACAAGTATAATTATTTTTATTGAACTTCTTGTGTTGTACATTGCATCCTATTATTGATTGGACTATGCAAAAAAAAAAAGATGATCAAGTTCATCTACAGTCATTCACATGTCTTGAATTTAGTGAGAAAGGATTTTACCAATGGTAGGTCATTTTTGTGTTTTATTATGATGAAGAAAGAGTTGAGACAAATGTCTATAAGTGATAATTGGATTGCATCCCAGCATACTAGGTCTAATGATAGATTGAAGGTTTCTATAATTATACTTAAAGATAATGAATTTTAGTCCCAATGTCAATTTATCATATGAATTTGTGAGTCTTTGGAGAGGTTACTTCATCTAGTTGATAGTGATGAGAAGCCAATAAAGAGATTTTTTATGAAGCCATTGAGAGGGAAAAGGAAGTAATATAGGCCTTCTTTATACATAACTTATCTTGCAGTTATCAATGAGAGATGAGAAAGACAAGTTTACTCTCTTTTTTTTTACAGTTGGGGCATTTTTTAATACTAGTGTATATTTTAGACCAAGTTTTACAAATAAAATTGAAGTTTATAAGGAAATGTTATTAACTGTTGCAACAATTGTTGCCCATGAGATGATGCAAGATCTCGTAAGTTCACAAATGGAGATTTATAAGGATGTGTTTTGGTGACTTTGGGATGCCAATTGTTATTCGTCAAAGAGATAAACTTAATCCAAGTTTTTTTTCACTTTTGTTACTTGATAAAAATTAATCATCACTTTATTTTATTTACAACGTGTCTTTTGTTGTCTTACAATTACTTGATGGGACCTGATCATGGTCTTCTGATATATGTAAGTTCTAATTAATAACCTCGATAATCCATAAGCGTATAAGTCGTTCGCGTAGTACCTAAGGTGTTGATCCCATGGGGAGGGATAATCTAATCCTAAAATCTATATCCAAAACAATTCACAGTAATTCACAGTGTAACAAAACTAAGGCAAGAATTTAATTCAATCATGCAACTCAACTCCAAGAATCAACTATGAAAATATTAACAAAGTAGTAATTACAACACACACTCAATAATCAACCTGAAGAAACTATCAATTAAGAGAATGGGGAATTTTTATCTATCTTTAACATTAACCTAATTGATTATGAATTATTGAATTATTGGTCCTAGACAATCCTAGGGTTGATTATTCTCTCTCGAGTTATAGCCATTAACCCTAAATTATAAATCCTAATCAGATTATGGAAAATTGAAATCTCTTAATTAACAATCTATTCAAAACCCTAATTAGATATGAAGTTATCCAATAAATTATCAGGAACCTATATGGGATCTCTCTTCACACATTACTGATTTGATTAATTTCTCATTCTTATTAAATCACCTAACTTTCGTTAGCCCAATTTAATTATTTTTCATTCGATTCACCCTCTCATTCTATTATCGAATTATGCAATCACAGAAATTAATCACAATAAATCTAATAAACATAAACAATCAAATTTTATTAAATCAAAGATTAAAAAACCCAAAGGTGAGTCTATAATATCTCACCATTTACAATCCTATCATCAAACTGCTATTCCCAATTCTATACAATAATAAAAATAGAAAATAAAAGGAAATATGATTCTAAATGAAGAAAGGAGGCAACAATGTCAGAAACTCCAAATCCTGGAAGCACTTTAATGTTGGCTTCTCCACTTCTCTCTTCCTTCTTCTGTTTCTCAATCTCTCAACAATTCTCTCCAAGGTTTCTCTTCAAAGTGGCTGATGCAAAAGCTCCTTTGTCTTCTTTGTCTTACTTTTTATATACCTTTTGTGTTCTAGGCATCTCTAGGGTTTTTCTAGGGTCCGAAAAGTTAAAAAATCCCTCAAAACTTGACGTTTTTAAGTGTCTGCCCGTCTGCTTGACATATGTGAGTCTATAATATATCAACATTCACAATCCTATCATCAAACTGCTACTCCCAATTCTATACAATAATAAAAATGGAAAATAACAGGAAGTATGATTCTAAACAGAGATGGGAGGCAGTGAAGTTGGAAACTCCAAATCTAAGAAGTACTTTAATGTCGGCTTCTTCTCCACTTCTCTCTTCCTTCTTCTCTTTCTCAATCTCTCAACAATTCTTTCTAAGGTTTCTCTTCATTATGGCTGATGCAAAAGCTCCTTCATCTTCTTTGTCTTATTCTTTATATATCTTTTGGGTTCTAGGTAGCTTTAGGGTTTATTGGGAGTCCAAAAGGTCCAAAAACTCCCTTAAAACTTGACATTTTTTAGTGTCTGCACGTCTGTTCAACACCGGTAAGTCTAGAATATCTCAACATTCACAATCCTATCATCAAATTGTTATTCCCAATTCTATACAATAATAAAAATGGAAAATAACAGGAAATACTATTCTAAACAGAGACGGAAGGCAGCAACATCGGAAACTCCAAATCTGGGAAGTACTTCGATGTCAGTTTCTTCTCCACTTTCTCTTCCTTTTTCTCTTTCTCAATCTCTCAATAATTCTCTCTAGGGTTTCTCTTCAAAATGGCTAACGCAAAAGTTCATTCATCTTCTTTGTCTTATTCTTTATATACCTTTTGTGTTCTGGGCAGCTCTACAGTTTTTTCGGAGTCTGAAAAGTCCAAAAACTCCCTTAAAACTTGAAGTTTTTTAGTGTTTGTGTGTCTGCCCGACATAGGCCACAATTGTGGGTCACATCTGAGCCTTCTGTCATGATCGTGGCAATCAGGTCACGATTGTGGGCCGTGTCTTGGGATTCTTTCACAACCGTGGCATATGGGTCATGATCGTGTGCTGACTCTAGTGCTTTTGTCAAGATCGTGGCCTGTTGTGTCACGATCATAGGCCGTTGTTTCAACCCAAGTTTGTTCGGAACTTCTGCATTCTTCGATGTTAACCCTGAAATACTAAAAAATACATCAAGGTACCTTAGAGACATAATAATTAAGGTCAAAGACTTTACTAACTCATAAAAACACTTAAACATAATTAATTAATAAACTAACACAATTCTAACCTAAACATATACTAAACGATTAAGTTCACACTTAAATACATATGAAACTAAGCCCTAAAACATGATGCAATTCACACTTATTAGGACCAATTCAAAAGTGGTGTTCTAAATTTGCAAAGGTTTGCAATTCAAATTCTAAGTCAATGCGAGTGCAACAGAGTGTGAAAAGAATTGGAGTATATTTGAATCCTTTCATTCCAAGAAAATGATTATATTGGAACACAACAAATTGAATGACTTGGTTTTTGTTCAATACAAATTAAAGCTTCAGTAAATATATGTTATTATCGTTATTAAGTTAGATATAATTTCTTATAATTTTTTAATAATTTAATTTTATTATTTGCTAGGAGTCTTAATATAATAGGTAGTTCTATAGATCCAATTTGCCTTAAACATATCGATCTTTTGGTAGATTGAATTTATGAAGGATTGGGTTTTATAGAAAAAAGTAACTTGGAAGATAATCTTAGATGAGAAAGTATTGTCATTTAGTGCAATGAATTTGAATGATGATGATGATGAGGCTCATCTTAATCATAAGGAGTTTGTACTATATGAGACTTGAGATCAATGTAATGTTAGCGGGTATTCGATTGAATGAAGTTCTATATATTTGTTTATCTTCTTCTTTTAATTTCACTTATATTTGATAAATATTTTAAATTTTATATATGCAATATAATTATAAATATTTTTTTTAAGGTTTTACTTTTAGTTGGTTCTTTGGCACGAATTTTTGTTGTAAATTATAATTGTTAGGGAGTCATGGATATTTATTATTCCTTTTATTTTATTTTTTATATAATTATTATTTCTTATATCGTGAAATTGTAATATTTTAAATATTTTAAATTGTTTTTAATTTTATATTTTATATTGATAAAATGATCCTTTTGTATATTAATTATAGTTGTTATTTATATGTGAAATATGTGAAAATTAATATTAATAAAAATAAATAAAGTGTTATTATTTTAAAATTTATTATTATGATTTTTGGAAACAGGGTTGATATAAATTTATAAATTATAAAGTACAATAAATTAAAAAACTATTTTGCAATTTTTAAAAAATTCAAGAACTATTTTATAAATTTAAAAAATTATTTTAAATGGTATGTAGTATTAATCAGTACCAGTATAATACTGTACTAAAATTAAATCCGATACTAACACTAATATGATATTCTTAACATTGGTTGTAAGAGGTTAGTAGTTACATTTCACTTTTCATGTTTTATAATCTAAGCCAAATCATTTTTAAGTATTTAATTTTATACATTGATGTATTAAAAATTTTTAATTATAGCTAAAGTATATTCTTATTTTCTATAATTCTCTTCTGAAGCATTTGAATATGATTATTTAAACAAAAATTTTATTTAGGTAATTAAGTGAAATATATAAAGATTTAGATTAAGAAATTCAATTTGTAGTCTTTTTTTTTTTGAAAAAATTTGAATTGTTATAAATTTGTTTATTGTGGACCGGTTTTATTGGTTGACAAATAAAAAAAAAGACCTGAAAACTAGTGGACCGCACTGCGTTACAGAATCATCAGGAAATGGAAGAGACCTTCTTACGAAGTTTGGGGACTTTGCAGAAACAGAAACACTTGGGTACTTTTAATGGCTGTAAATTTAAGCTCTGCTTCTTTTTGCCATATCGCGTCTTCAGCCACCCCACAATTTCTCATCCTGAAGAATAAGATTTACCCTTCTTCTTCGTCTTCTTGTAAATTATTTGCTCAACCCGAAAGTCGCGAGGGTGGGGTTACGGAGCAAGGCCCTCCTCCTCCTCCTTCTGGTATGAATATCACCTTCTCATTTCTGTTATTTTCGTAATCCAATTAGATTTCCCTGTTTATAAGTTTGGAGCTTTTTGAAAAGTTTGTATAATTCCAGGAAATGTTAGTTTTTGTAGTTGTGGTCTATGAATGATGAACATGTTTGATGTTTCCCATATGAGAAATTGGTTTTTCATTTTCCTTCTTGCTATTGATTGGTGTTCCATTTGAAGGGTCATTATCTTCAACGCGTACACAGCTGGATCTCTTGGAACAATTGACGTCCACGAGTGATGGTATGTATATGATGATGAATGCTTTGTCTTCTTTTTTAACACACACCCACTTAACTGATACTTCCAGTGACTTGATGCCAGTTTATGAGAGCTCAGGAAGTTCCTCCATCCTCACAATAAGAGATCAACTCGTCCAGTTGGGTAGAGGTAGAGATGATGATTTTAGCATCCCATTGGGCAAAAATTTGAAGAAGGTTAGTCCCAAGTTCTTAACTGTTTCGCAGAAGAGGAACATTAAAAGACAAGCTTACTTGGATGATGTGTCCCAGAGGAATGATTCTGTTTTCTTTGCTACTATTGGAGCTTTTGTAATTCTACCACCTTTTATAATTTTAGGAATTGCCATCATAACTGGTTATGTGCAACTTTTCCCATGACTTGTGTGTGTGTGGATATACTTGTTAGTAGTTTTTGGGTCCTTGTTCTATGTAATTACTTAGTTCTATGGCTTTGTCTACTATATTTGCATATCCTTACTATATGCAATTACTTGCGTCTTGTTTGATAACCTCTATTAAAAAGATATCAATGAGAATACAATCCTTATTCCCTAATTAATTGTTTGGTTACCGGAATAAATAAAATATAAATAAGAATATTTAACTTATATGACCCGTTTGGATTATATGTCCACTCCATTCCTTTTCACTTCGAAAGAATTTGGACATTGAATTATCTTGAACTTGAATGTTTGGGTGTATATGCTCATCTTCTAAATAAATTTGAGGTAAAAAGTATTTTTTAATTTTAATATTTTTTATTCAAATTGAACTCCAATAATTTTAAAACGTTTAGTTTAAATCCTAAAATGAGTTATGCTCCATTTTAATACTGATATGGCTTTTATGTGGAATTATGAGATTGACATAGATATTAACAAAATAATAAATTTGTGTTGCATTAACATTGATGTGGCGTGACGAGAGTCACATGAACATTAAAAATAATAAATTTGTGCTAACTTAGTGTGTATAACTGATAGAGGTAAAACTCGGTTGTAGAATTCATCATTTTAGGATTTAAATTGAACATTTTAGAAACTTAAGAGTTTAATTTGAACAAAAATATTAATGTGAGTATGCTAAACTGTCTCTTTTAAGAATACAATTGAGTATTTTAACTACTAAAGATAAAATGCTCACAATTTTAAGATTACTACTAATTTAATCTAGATGCTTTAATAACAATTCTATGGACTATCTGATGAGGATCTTAATTCATACATTAACAAATTCTTAGAGATATATACTAAATTTAAGATCAAATGGGCCACTACGACATCATTAGGATGTTCCACTCACACTAAGAGATTTGGCAAATTAGTGACTTAAAACATTACTGGTTGGATCAATTAACACTTGGGAGAGTTTTGTGAAAAAATATCTTGCCAAATACTTTCCATCATCTAAGATAACAAATCTAGGGAATGATATATCTTCTTTTTAGTAGTTTGATAATAAAAGGCTATATGAAACATGGGAGAAATATAAGAATCATTTAAGTATTCATCCCGTGGGCTTCTCACATAGATTTAAGTCCAAGCTTTCTTAAATAGGTTAGATGATCTTATAAAGCAAATGATAGATGTTGCAGTGGGTAGAACACTAAGTAATAAGACTTCAAAGGAAATCCTAGAATTGATAGAAGATATAACAATTAAAAATACCAATGACAATCAAGCAGAGAAAGTACTAATATCAAATAGTTGGAATTCAAAATTTTGATGCCATAAATGCATTAATAGCTCAAGTAGTAACAATAGCATGAAAACTTGATAACTTGAACTCATCATGCTAGGTAGTTTATGTCATGCTCTATTAATTCTAAAGGGGATGATATCAAGGAATGAAATTACAAAATATCCTATAGAAGAATCATCATAGAAAGTTGAATTTATAGGAAATTTTCAAAGACATCACAACTCCTACCATTATGATGCATAATTTTTGGTGGAGAAATCATTCAAGTTTCTCTTAGAAGAAGCAACCAACTCAAGAAACATCTCAACAATTGTCGCTACAAGTACATTAAAAAAAAAGAAGCAACAAGATCTAGAAGAAATATTGAGAGAGTTCATTCTAGGAAAATCTTCGTAGATACAAACTATAGGGCCTTAATGAAAAACTTATAAATTCAAATAGCCCAATTAGTACAATATATGAATAAAGGACATCAAGGAACACTACTAATAAGATTATACCTAACCATAAGGAACATTCTCAAGTGGGCACCATAAGATATGGAAAGGAACTAACCAATGAAAAAAAGGGGGAAAAATAATAAAGAGTACCTGAGCCAAAATATAAATAAAAAGATAAAAGAAAATTAAAATAATTGATAAAGGATATCAACTAAGAATCTCTTACCCTTTAAGGTTATGATCAGAAAATAGGGATGGATATTTCTGTAAGTTCTTTGACTTTTTAAAGTAAATTTGTACTAACATTCCTTTTATTGAAACTAACTTATAGATGGCTCAATCTATCAAGTTTCTCAAGGAGACTTTATGCAAAAAAGAAAAAAGAAAAAAGAAAAAGGAAGTTAGAAGAGCTATCAAGTATCACACTGAATAAAAGGAGCTACCACA
>JAOQMS010036703.1:0-14435 GCA_027563885.1 Erythroxylum longipes | reverse complement strand
ATTTGTATATATTTCTATATAAATAAAAATATAAATAAATTATTTTTAAATATAAATCACATAGAATAGAATAAAATGAATTTTAATATAATATAATATAATATATTAAATAATTAATAATAATATTTTTATATAAGTAATAATAAATTGTATATAATTAATAATAAAATAATAAACCTCTTGTAATAATCATTTTAATATAAGGGGTATAATAGTCATTTATTATATATTACATTTCATTCCATCCATCTTCCAAACAATATTTCACTACATTACATTATGAACCCTTCCATCTCACCCAAACAACGTTTCACTGTATTACATTTCATTCCATTAAAAACCGTTACATTCTATTCCATTCCATTAATTAACGTCCAACCAAACAGGCTTTAAGTCCTAAGATTCCTGCCAATTATTTCATTCCACAAAGCCCTTAGAATTATAGTAGTCACTTTAGTTTACCCATATGTTTATAGATGACAAGTTATAGAAAATAATAATTTAATTCCCAACTTTCTATATTAATTCTTCTAAAAATAACTTAAAAACTTAACATCATTATTAAACACAATGGTTCTAAGAACTCTGTGCAATCTAAATATTTCCTTGAAAACTATTTAATAATGTAGGATGCATCATTGGTTTTATGATACATAAAAAAACCATTTTAGAATGCTTATCCACCGTTATAAAGACTAAATTCTTACCATTCCTAAACGTAGATAATCCAAAACTAAATTGATCCAAAGATCTACCTATGGTTTATTAAGTATACTTACAAGGGTATGTAAGTTATAGGATTGTATTCCAGATTTAAGTTGCTTGTAAGTAACACATCTGTTACACACTTTCAATATCTCTCTGCATGTGTGACTAAAAGAAATGGTCGCTCAAAATACCTAGAGCCTTTTTAACTCTAAAGTGTCCCATTAAGCCTCCCTATGTGACTTCCTCAAAAGCATTTCCCTCAAAGAACTAGGAGCATATATAGACGATTCTTCTTAAAGGAGGACCTATAATGCCTATAAAACTTTCCAAATGTAGAATCTTCACATGCTTTAAACATATTACCAAAAAGAGGATCATCAATATATAATTCTTTAATATGCTCAACGTCTATTAATTTAGTATGCAAAGTACTCAATAAAGTATGTCTCATAAATAATGCATCAATTACTTCGTTTTTCTTACCTTACTTATTTTTTCATGTAAGGAAAAGTCTCTATAAACTCCAACTATTTGATATGTTTATTACTCATTATACTTTGATCTTGGATATAATTCAATGACTTATGATCTTTTTGTATCACAAACTCCTTAGACCATAAGTAGTGTTGTCAGGTCTTTAAGGCCTGTACTAGTGCATACATCTCTTTATCATAAATCGGGTGATTTAAAAATACCTTACTAAGCTTTTCATTAAAGCATGGTAATAATTTTCTATCTTGCATGAAAATAGTTTAAATTCCTAATCTTAATGCCTCACAATTAATCTCAAAAGTGTTGGAAAATTTAGGTAAAGCCAAAAAAAATATTTGACCTTAACTTCTATTGTAATAGGTTGAAGATACTATTTTGATTTTCATCCCATTTAAATCCTACCTTTTTTTTTACTATCTAAGTCAAAGGTGCAACAATTGTGCTAATTTTTTTTTATTGAAATTAGCCAACCTATGAAAACTCTTAATATCACTTATAATTTTAGGTGTTGGGCCACTCTCTAATAGCTCTCACCTTTACCTTTATTCCTTTTGCACTCACCACACAACTAAGAAATGTAACATGTTTAGTGTAAAAAGTATACTTTTCAAGGATTTAAATTTCCTTGCCCAAACACATATAGGACTTTTCCAAAATGTTCAACATACTCATCCAAGGTCTTACTATAGATAAGAATATCATCAGAATACATAACTACAACTTGCCTAAAAAGTCACATAAAATATGGTTCATTAAATCATAAAAGTGTTAGGTACATTAGTCAAACCAAAAGGATCACTAACCATTTATGCAATCTATGTTTAGTTCTAAAGGTAGATTTTCATTTATTTCCTTCTCTAATCATAATTTAATTGTATCTAATTTCAAATCAATCTTAAAGAATAAACATGAACTAAACAACTCATCATGCATATCATTCAACTTAGAGATAGGGTATATGTACTTACTGTGATTTTGTTGATGTTGTAATAATCTATATACATTTTCTATAATCCATCCTTCTTTAGTACAAGCAAAATAGGAATAGAATAAGGGTTAAGCTTTCTCTCATATTGTCCTTCTCTAAGAGTTCATCCACTTATTTTTGGATATACTATCTCTTCTAGATTTGTTTTATATATGATTTTAAAATTTGAGCTTTAGGAATGAAGATTTGATACTCAATCCCTCTCAATGGTTGTAATCAATTTATAATATCCTCTTAAAAGAGATCATCAAATTCCTACAAAAGAGACATAATACCACTAAAAAAAGTATCATTATCATCAATTTCATGAGAAAGAAAAGAGTCTTTATAAATAAGAAAAATATATGATGCCTGGCCAAGAATCTCACTCTCGCTACCAAACTCACACCTTTCCCCTCATGTTTATCTCTTCTTTTTCTTTGCTTATAGTGTAAAATTTTCTGCTATGTGTACTCTTGTTTTTGCCCCATTAATCTCTCTTTGATCACTCTAATAAATGTTGCATTGGTTTTCATAAATTTACTTTAGTGATAATAAACCAAAGGTGCCCAGTTTTTCATTCATAATAGAAGAATAATATATTTTTATACTTATCATACATGACTTTCCTATCAAATTACTAAGGATATGCTAAAAGAATGCGTCATGATTGAATGGGAACCACATCATATAACACCTCATACTTATACATTCCAATTTAAAAAGAAATTAGCACCAATTTTGTTACCTTAACTTGTCTACTCTGACTCAACCATTGTAAGTTGTATAGTTTATGGTGTTTCATAGTTGGTAGCCCCAACTTCTCCACTAACTCTACACGAACTGTATTGTTATAACTCTCTCTATCTATGATTATATTATACATTTGATTGGTAGATTTTATACTAATAATTAAATTACCGCAAATGCATGACATAGTTGTAGCTAGCGTAGGCAAGTACGGGTCAATCCTTATAAAGACTGTAATTACTAGTAGTTACTCTTCTCTTATTATCTAGCCTAAGAATTGAATGTTTGATTTTTAATTAGAAACAAAACTGAAACAAATAAACTAAAATTGGAGAAAATAATGAATGCAAGATGAAGGAAATTACTTTAAAAATCATTATCAAATATTAGTCTCATGACTCGAAACAGGTGTGGGACCGAGGTTCGAACTTCATATCACACGTAAGGCTACTACTAGCAACAAAATAAATTCAAAACCCAAGAACGTAGCAAGTTTATACAATACAAGAACAATAGTGCACATCAGAAAGAAATTTTACAACTCATGACTTCATGTCACTACGGACATTACAATACAAGATTATGAAAATAAAAAAGAACATACACAAACGTAGGTAAGTCATGACGGACACATCACTGGAGTCACTACCACGAAGCTGGTGGTAGCTGACTTGAAAAATAAAGTTAAGGGGAGTCAGATCTCACTAAGTAAGCTCACACCATCGTTCGATACCCAATTTTATGTACACATTCATGCATGAATATCAAAACACATCCAATCACATCAACAACAAAAATAAATTGTGGGGGAGAATATCTGTAGGACCCAAATCTTCAAAGGTAAGCCCTTACAACTCTAAACCTCAAATGGCTACGAGGAGTTATGCATCACCAACGACCCAGCCATGCTCATGTACTTATGTAGCCGTAAGGCTCTCTTAATCTAAAAGGACTACGGGGAGCCAAACATCACCAATAGACTAGCCCTCAGTCAAAGCATCCAAAGTCATAAGCATAAAAAATAAGGGTCTGATTTGGAGTCAAACATTAACCAAGACCGGCCCATAACATATCTCCATATCATAATAAACAACTCTCATAATCATAACTAGTGCGCATCTGGTCCTGGTGCATACCCATCAGGTGGCACGTCCTATAGATCTTTTCTTCCCCACAATCGAGCATAGCAGTACATATCAAATTATTAAGTATGCAATTTATTAAGTAAACATTCATTTATGCAATGACCAATGCATATATGCAATATCTAACCCAATGTATCCACTCAGTTAATTCGATATAAAGGATTATACTAAAGCAAGTACACATTACTGTATATACGCATTCGCTATATAAATATATAAATATCACTACATATACACACACACACACACACATATATAAATGTGGTTATGCATTGCTACATGTTGTCATATGTACCAACATTGAACAATATTCATTTTTTGGTACAATTACGGTAACAGTAAGTTGGTATAAATTTACCTAGTAACCGAACTCATCCGTCTAAACCTTCCAATGGGGTCCCGCTCCTGCTATACCTAGTAAATCAAAAGAAAATATCTCAATCAGTGCTAATTAGGAGTTATTGTACTTGAAAAACAATATGTGTGTGTGTGTGTGTGTGTGTGTGTGTGTGTGTGTGTGTGTGTGTCTGTGTGTGTGTATGTGTGTGTATCTATATGTGTGTGTGTGTGTGTGTGTGTGTGTGTGTCTGTGTGTGTGTCTGTGTGTGTGTATGTGTGTGTGTCTATATGTTGCATATAAATGTAGGTATGCATTGCTACATGTTGTCACCTATACTAGCATTGAACAGTATTCATTTGTTGGTACAACTACGATAACAATAAGTTAGTATAAACTTACTTGGTAACCGAACTCGTCTGTCTAAACCTTCCAATGGGGTCCTGCTCTTGCTATACCTAGTAAATCAAAAGAAAATATCTCAATCAGTGCTAATTAGGAGTTATTGTACTTGAATAACAATTTAGATATCATCTGAATTACCTAAGCAGTCCATTTATGAAATTCGAAAATTTCCCCTATTCTCACTTAAACGTTCCGTGATTTTTAATTCACAAACTGTTTAAAATCTCACTATGTTTATTTAGAGAAAAATGAATGATCAATAGAATTTTTAGAATTTTTTCACAAAAGTGACCAAAATGGTCAGCGGAACAATACCTTCAACAATCGAAATATTCCTCAGGTCATCAGAATATTCCCTCCAATCACCAAAAAATCTTCAGTCTCAGAATTCAACGATTTTATACTAAAGAAAGCTCTTGATAAGTAGAACAACTTTCTCCAAAGCAACATACTCAGATTCTCAACAGATTTAAATGAATTGAAGAAAAACAAACTGAAACCCCCTACCTCTTTTTTCGTCAATTAGCAGTGATCCAGGTCGTGGCTAGCGATGAGACAGTGGGGCTTTTGTTCTTGACGTCAAGACAAGTCGAATGGTGGTGGTGGTGGCCGGCAACAACCAATAGAAGAGACAGATTGAAGATTGGCATTTTTCGTTGATTTTTCTCCTCAATTTTTGCGACGATTCTGGTGACGATGGTGGCTGAAATGGGTATGGTTATAACGGGTTCGTCGAGAGGAGAGATTGGTATATAACACTAACTAGTTTGAGTCACTGGCTGTGAACAATGGTTAGAGTCAGGGAATCATGATTAGTAACTTTTGGGAGGGGTTAAAATAAAATTATGAGAAAATGGGGAAAAGAAGAAGAAGCTCTTATATATATAGCACGCGAGATGTTACAATTAGTGTCTAGAAAAATTATTAAATAACTATTCTTTTATCATGCAATTTTATTATTTATTATTAGACCATGGAAATTCCTAACTTATATTAATAACTCTCTTAAGACTATTAAAAACTAATCCAACGGTTTATTAAACAAAATCTTTCTAGTTAAAACTCTTAGGATTGCATTATCAATTTATAAATTTCACTATTAGGTTTGACCTTAATTTAGAGGATTTATGTTGACCTATCTTTAGGTTTACAATCATCTCCTTTTAATTATAGTAGATCTATTCATACAAAAAGACTTCTTAATCTCAATTATGTAATATCAAATCATGCACTAATATTCTGGATATATTAGAACAAGATTTAAATACATAATTGAATCGTAATAGATCAAACAATATATTTGCATAAAAGAAAAGATTAAAACATATTAATATCCCAAACTCAGGTTCATCACACCTGGACACTGAACATGTTTAGTTGCTAATTATAAAAAATGAAATCCAAGATAAACTTACTTGAAAACTAATAGAAAACAAATAGTTCATAATTATAAATCTCTATTTCTCTTTTATTGGATCTTCTTGCAAGTCTGTATTTGATGTAGCCTTCTATCGGATCTCTTTTGATGTTAAATTCGTATTTTTCTCATCTTTTGATCAAAATTGTCACCTCTCTAGATGTTTCATGTCTTAGATCTGCTAACATCTGCTCACATTCTTTTATGGTAAATTCTAGGGTTTCTGAGAAATACACGATCATTTACATAGGTGTGTGAGAGATTGTGTATAATAAAAAATACCTGAATTTGCGATTTTACGTAGGAACAAAGACTTACATGGACAACATATGTGGTCATGTATCTGAAAATACAGGGGCGTGTAACTCCTTATGATCAGAAACAAATTTATTCAATCTTTACAAGTTACATAGACTTACATTGTCTTTATACAGGGGCATGTATGTCTTTAGTTGCTTCAAATCTTCATCTTATGCCACATTTTCATTTGAATTCTTCTCTTTTGTTCCATGAAGAAAATTATAACCTATTAATGCACTTGGAGTTAATTAAGTACCAAATATACAACAAAATTGTAATATATCAAGTACAATACTTCAAATATGGGTGTATAACTATAGTTAAATTAGCATCTATCAAACATCTCTACACTTAAGGTTTTGCTTGTCCTTAAGCAAATCATAATCTAAATTATCAACTTTGCAACATCCATCCTTTATTGATTTCAATTTGTCCGTCTATATTCTAAATCATTATACCATATTAATCAAATTAACATACAATTAGAATCAATATATTCTAAAACCAATTTCATAAGTCATTATTAATACTAATTACACCAACAATCTTATTAAAATCAAAAGCATGAATCTTTACACCCTCACCAAGATTTTGCTCAATATAATCAAGTGTTTTGGGTGAAAAGTATTAACTTTCAAATCAATGCATATTAAAACTCTTACCATAGGCTTGCAATATTATCACATCTCCATCACTTGTAAGTAAACTAGAAATAAAAATCAAAAGGTATTTATAGGTTGTAATAGGGCTTAGGTAAGATATGATTGGGATAATAAAAATGTTATCAATTTGAAGGAAATTTAAAAAGGAAACATTAGATGAAACTTGTCAACAATATACAAGTCCTTTCATTATAAATCCTTTAATACTACTTTTTTCTTCTTTCTATGCTCTTTTTTCTGATCACAATACTAGAACATTCATCATGTCCCAAAATTAAAGAAATATTGAACCTTTCAAATTTTCAAGTTTCAAATATTCAAGTAATGTGAACAACCTTTAGTGTTTAAATTAATAAAAAGGCTTTAAAGAAATTATGATAAAGTTCAATAATAAGGTTACAACAATGAAAAAGGCTAAGGCTCAATTTGGTTATTCTTAAGGGATAAATTAAGGTAAGGTAATTATTAAAGAAATAGGCTTAAATAAGTGTTGAATCTAAGTGTCTTTATCACTTCAATGCTTCTAATTTAACAAAATATGATCTTAATATGCATAATAAAAGGAAGTTCTAGAATTATCCTACTATGCTTGATAACACACGTGAAAGAATAATAGAGCTTTAAAATTAATATGCATAATAAAAGGAAGTTCTAGAATTATCCTACAATGCATGATAACACACATGAAAGAATAATAAAGCTTTAAATTTTTTAAAATTTTGCTCTTAGGCTTAAAAGCTCACAAAAAGAATTGGTTATATATGTGTAAATAATATACATTTTCATTCAAATAATATGCAATTTTTATTCAAATTGACTATCTCAATGACTACTAAAAATATGACTTATAAAAGCAATTTTATTCTAACATTATCCTTTTCCATACTAATTTAAATCAATATTCAATAATGAAATAAAGTATTGATGGATAGATTTTAACTAATTCAGAATATCAATTAATAAAGTTTAATAACAAAGATGATAATAAGCTTAAGAAAATCATTAAAATCATTAACTCCTTCCCCACACTTAAAACTATATATTGTCCCTAATGTACATAATATAATCATACAAAATAAGTGATAAAGTAGAGGTTTTGGTACTTCCCTAAGTAGTAAGCTTTTCTGATTCTGATTTTCGAACTATTCATCCAATATTAGGCTTACATCATTGCAAGATATAAACAAAAAGGGATAAAATAATAAAATAAAATAAATATAATTAATAATTAATAAACGAGAAATATTATTAACTATAATGTTAGATAAAACAAAATAAAAATGGAAAGAAAATAAGAAATATATATATTAGTAAAGAAAAAGAAAGAAAGAAGATACAAAAGTCAAGCATCTCCCCCTTGAGGTGATCCAGGCTAGTCCAATAAAGGAGGGCTCTTTGGTTAATGATCTTGAACTGGTGGAGGAACTGCTGAGAAAGTACCCTCCCTAGATGGTAGAGGCTGGAAATCAATGCCTTGATGGCTCACTATTAACAACCTCAGCTCTCCATGAACCTAACTGTATTCTTGAGCCTTCCTAGTGTCCTACCAGCTCTAAAAGCTCCCCTTGCTGTTGTCATAGAATCTTTTGAGTTATCAGAAGTTGAGCTACCCTACTTTCCAACATTATTATTTTCAGCAAAGTCTGATGTGGTACCTAGCTTTATGAGCTTTTGGACACTCCTTTATTGGTATTACACCTCTCATCTCGAGTAGCAGCTATTGTGGTTATGGTGAATTCTTCACGGTATATTGCTCCATTCTATCTCCACCCTCCATTGCTAACTCATCAGGATCTCCAATAAGTCTACAAATATCTCTAGTAGGTCTCCAACGTCTATAAACCATGTGAATGTGTTGTATTATTGCAAAGTTTAGTGCTACCATGGCCATCTGCCGCATCAATGGTAGTCGATCAAATATCCCCATCTATTGTGCAGTTCTTATCATATAAGTCCAGAAAAAGATTGTGTTAAGCTTCCTCTCCTCACTCTGATGCCTAACGAATTGAGCAAGCACGTATCCCAAGTGGATCGACGTCCTCTTACTCATGCTCCATTTATAATACACATCATGTTCCCTATAACCCCTTACCTATCGCTCTGATCACTTAGTGTGTGACACAAAATTAGGATGTCATTGTGTGGACACCTTATATTTGTTTGGGCTACAATCTTCCTCTATCTAGAAGTGTCGAGGAGAAAATCCATATAGAAAGTCTGTCCATAGGGCAATGTACTCTACCACCCCTACGTACTCTTGGTCTTAAACACCCATCATGATGGAAAGTTTTAAATAGCTCATCTGGAACATTTCTCCTATTATCTTAAACTAGATCGTGTTAGGTCGATCCCTATCATAGCCTCCTCTCTCCACGAAGAATGTGGAAAGCACCTTTAATGTCAGTTTCTTATAAGAGGGCTCTACAATCTCGAAGAGTCGGGACTATGTGCCAATGTTAATAAGTTCATGAACTTGTTGGGTTAAACCAACATACTCTAGCACCTCCCAGTCGATGGATCCTCCAGACCTGAACTTTTTATCCTTTAGCCTTTGGTATTGCTCCTTTTAGGCCCCGACAATGTACAATAGTATTCTAGGCTACTCTAGGGGTTGGGCTATGGTGAAGGAACCTTCTCCTCATTGTTTCTCACGATGATCTCATCATTATGCCTGAAACTTTAAATATGTGTGAGAAAATTATAGATAAATTACAAGAACACCCTTTTCTCTACACTTAAAGTTTAATATGCTCACTAATTTATTAAATGTGAAAAAAACTAGAACAACAAAAATTAAAAACATAAAATTACAAAAACCCTAAAATAAATAAATACACAAAATAAAACAAAACAAAACAAAACAAAATAAACATTTTTATTTCACAAATTAAGCTAACCTAATTATTTAATTACAAATTCAACTATAAATTGGAAGTTAAATTAAATTATTTAATTACAATTTAATTAGTAAGCTATCCTAATTAAATTGGGAAGTAGTTCTACTATCTATTCCTTCCATAACTCATGTTTGAGTGATCTCTCTAACTAAGATTATAGGTCGAGGAATATGGATTGTATTAATGGAAAAACATTTCCCTTTACAATATTGACATAATCTATGTTTAGATCTTGCAAAGTTGGACACTAATCTATTAGATGGTTTGAATTTGCACATATACTGCAAATTTTCACCAATGCTTGCCCTACAACAAATTTTCTAATAAAAGATTTTAGTTTATCTTAATGATGTTCTATAAATGAATTGTTTACATCATTTACCCCAAGAACATTGTTGCAGAGGCTAAATTATTGATTGTTGACCATCACACGCGTGATCAAAGTTCTAGGCTTCATGAGAGTCTTTTCACATAATGCTCCACCAATTACTACATCTTCCAAGCTCCTATCCATAAGCAATAATCCTTTATATCAGTATTGGATAAGGAGCTATTATGTGATGTTGTGATGAGGGCAAGTGGCACATAACTTCTTGAAGCCTTCTAATACTTATAAAGTGATTCTCTATAATGTTGCTTTATCCCACAAATATCTTTCCTTGTGCTAGCTATCTTTGACGCCAAAAAGTGATTCTTTAAAAACAGCCTATTCATTTTGATCCATGTGCTCACACTCCCTATAGACAAATTAAAATGCTAGTTTTTGATGCATTTTTAAGTGAAAATGAAAAGACCCTAAACATAATCTGCTCTTCTACCACCCCTAGAGGCTTTATACTAAGATAGACCACATCAAGCTCCTTTAGGTGCTTGTAAGCATCCTTACGTACAAAAACATAAAAATTAGGCAAAACATGTACCAATCTAAACTTAATCTTAAACATAATATTTTCAACAAAATTTGGAAAAGTAATGTATAAAGCCCTTTGAGTCAAACCCTAGGGCAGCCGACTCTCTTAGAGTTCTTGGATTGGCCATAGCTTCTCCCAAATCAATTCTTTGCTCTATTCCTAGAGTTGCTCTATTTTCATTAAGCAATCTTGGAATCAAATTGTATAGGGTCTTAATGAGGAGATCTTGTCACTTCCATACACAATAACTAACAAACATAAAAAGTTCAAGGAATAATTGTAAAAATCAATTAACAATTAGTGATTTATTTTTTGTGATATTAATTGATTCTTTATAACAAAGCACCAATTAATATCAAAAACAAAAAAAATCACTTCACTCCCTAGTAACGGTGCTAAAATTCTTTCGTCAAACACACTGAAAATAAAACATAACTTTGCAAAACTACTTTTGTAGTAATGGTGAGAAAGGATTATATCCACAAAGAATGGTGTTACCTTTTTTAATGAACATATCAGTATTTAGGATTTTGGGTAGGGGGAAGGTGGGATTTGGTTGAATTCAATTAACAAAATAAAGAAAAAATAAACTATTATAGACAAATCAAATCAAACTATACAAAAGTGCTAGGATTAATCAATGGGTTATGAATCTAATTCGTGTTTCAATCTTGAGCTTAACATGAATGTGCATAATAAATCATCATGTTGTTCTCATACCTTTCTTTGAAACTATTAATTATAGATTAATAATAAGCTTTATTAATCCAATTTTCCTTTATATTTTATCAAATTAAAACAAGCTAGCTATTAGACAACCTGTCTGGGATGCCCCTACTAACCAACAAATGCAAGTGCTTTTCCTTGTGTGAATCCTAAGGAACTTAATGAGTCGATCCACCTAAACTTCTTGCTTTTACTATTATGTCAGGAGTTACTCCACGTATTGCTTGCAATGGGGGGCTGACCCCTTTTTGATTTATGAACTCGAATCTATGCATAAAAAGAAAGATGAAATTCAATTTTGAATTTTTACCACAATATTGATATTCAAAAAATAAATCAATAATTTAATTAAATAGAATTTATTTAGGGATAATTCACTTTGAAGCGACTATTCCCTAGATACATCGTCGTAATATTTGATTTTACATTCGAATCATTTTGAAAAAGACTTAAAGTTAAGGATTTTATCAATAGGTAATGTTGCTCCAATACCTAACCTTGTTATGTAACAAGTGCATAATGTCCACTGGAACGACCATATATTTTATCATCAACTTGATAAATTAATCTTAAGATATAAGGTTTTCCTACTATAACAGGTTGCTCAAAAGGATCAGCTCACCCTTTTCCTTTTCCTTTTTCTTTTTATTATTTTTATTTGAATATTAATTATTTAATTCCTTATTAACATTAACAAATTTCCGCTGGGATTTATTATCATTTTTCAAAAAATGGATTCCTATTCGAAGAGTGCATAACCGCATAGATAAGATCACGTTAACCTGTCAATTTGGGATCCAATTCAGGATTTTCCTTAGGAGGCATCGAGAAGGAATATTTTTTCAATTTTGTATCGAATTCAATTGCGAGAATATGATAATACTTTTTCATAAATTATTATATTAAACTAGACAACAACCCGTTGAAAGCTTATGGGGGTGTATTCGTATTTAGAGGAGTAGGTAAACGTACTCGCGAAGGAAATGATCTTTACATGGAAATGAAAGAATCTAGAGTAATTAATGAAGAAAATATTGTAGAATCAAAAGTGGCTTTAGTCTATGGTCAAATGAATTAACCACCGGAAGCCCGTATGAGAGTTTATTAAGTTTTGATTTTACCCAATTTTCTTTATTTCCAGATTAAAAAGAAGGAAAACTTCATTTAGAAGATCGAATAAAAGCTTTGTAATTTTTATTCAATGCAGTTATATCCGATCCATCCATACCCCCTCGCGTTAATCCCACGAGCCTCTTATCCATTCTCATTCAATCACGATGGTGGGGGAGCAAGTCAAAATAGAAAAAATCACATTGGGTAGGCTGAAAAAGGATACAAAACCTTAGCAAGAACAGTGTTCTGCGGAATATATGACCCATACACCTTTAGGTTCATTAAATTTCATAGGTGGCGTAGCTACTGAGATTAATGCCGTCAATTATGTCTCTCTTAGAAGTTGGCTAACCTTGGAAATCTTAATGCCATGATGCCTTTCAAATCCTCCTGGCTATTATCCTACTGCAATAATTCTTGTTGAGAAGAACGCCCATGTTGTGGTAATTCCCCCCAGAAGGTAATGGATTACTCCTACAGTGCATCCTCGGATAATGTTTTATGAATCTGGATAGATAAGATCATAAAGATATGCCCTGGGTTGTTAGTTGACATGGGTATAGAAGTCATGTTAGAAGGTATTCTTAACAGATCATCAATTCCTAATGAAATGGATGTAGCAATGGCTTGCTGGAAACCCAGAGTCTTTACTTGATCTAAGATGTGTGATATCTTTCTCTTTGAATGAGATCTCAATTCTAGCAATAGCTTCATTAGATATCTTATAACTAGAATCCCTCTTTTTTCGATGCAGTTCCTCCACCACTGGGAACCCCAGTTAGATTCAGAATATAAATCTCACTAGAATTTTAATGTTAACATAAATGAATTTTGATTTATTTATAATTTCAAATTGAGTAGAATTTAAATTTTAATTTGAATTTTTTTAAATGAATATTAATTTAATTTAATTAATAATAATTAAAGTACAATCAATTATAGATTTTCTTACCTTTTTATTACAAATATCAACAATATTTCTATTCTCCCTTCAACTCAAAAGATTCTGCCCTTCTTTATTGTCTATCTCTAACTCTTGTAAGAGCGGGTTTATCAAAATAAAAGATTTAGTAAGAATTAAATTAGGTTGGAATCCATTTCCTATCATTTCTATTCCTTTTACTTTTGAAATATGAACATGGGAATCATTGAAATATTAACTTAGGTTATATAGGTATAATTAGAATTAATAAAAAAATATTTTTGTATCATATCAAATCCAATAAACCAAAGATTTGACTGAAGAAAAAAACAAAATCCATGGAACCAAAAAAAATACAAATAGATCCACCAATAAGATAGCTTAGATCACTAGCTAAGGCCCCTAAATGATCGCTTAGTGATAAAGGAGGTAGGTGTGCAGAGACAGCCAAGAGGTTTGCTTAAAAGCAGCAACCCTTGAAAGAGTGCATAATATCGCTCAATTAGGTGAAAATTTTGAATTTAATCTTGCTACTTTAAAATTTGATGGTGTTTTTCATAGCAGTCCAAAGGGTTGGTTTACTTTTGGATGCACTTGTTACACAATAACCCATTAGAGGAAGAGCTAAGCAAGGGCGACAACAGGTAGGAGAAATGGAAGTTTAGGCTCTAGAAGGCTTTGGT
>JAOQMS010036663.1:0-14439 GCA_027563885.1 Erythroxylum longipes | reverse complement strand
CCGACGGATATCGTGTCCGTCGGTAAAAACATTCTATTTGCCGACGGATTATTGACTTTCTGTCGGTAATTATCGACGGATGTTGTTCTGTCGGTAATATTCCGACGCTATTATGAAATTTTCTTGTAGTGTTAGAGAAGCTTTTGGTGGGCATATATGCACCCTAGTTGATGAAGAAAAGGCTTTTAGAGATCAAGTTACAATCAATAACATCAAGGCAATAATGGTATTCATGTGTTCTGACTTAGGACAAAATTATGACATTGATTTAAGGTGAACCAGCTCAACTAACCAACATAAAAGTTTTATATATTTGTTTTATCTTTCCAATGGTATAATATTCACCTTAATCGGAGGTCAGTATCCCAAGATATGCTCGATTTACTAAAGGATATTCTGCCAGAAAATTGTTACGACTTCCTAATGAACTTTTCAATTTTTCTAGTTAGGTTTTTCGTTTTTAGGCCCACTTTTTGAGACTTAAAAAGGTGATTTTCTGCGCTTCCTATTTAGATTAGATTTAGAATAATTTTAGGTCACTTGGTGAGGGATTAAATCCTAAATTTCTCCACAAACTAATTTTACGAACTTATCAAGTGATTAGTCGGAATTGCTTGTAGCATTCTTTTGATATCTTTATGTGTTTTGGTTTCTGATTGCATTGTTAATCTTGGGTCAAGGTGTCGAAGGATCTTCTGACTACTTTGATTTCTTGGGTTGGAGTTTTGATCCGATCGATCAAGGGGTTCGTAATGGAGTCGATTATAGGGGTTCTGCGTCATTTGGTATCAGAGCTTTGACTCGATTTCAGGTTCCTATCCATTGTTCCTATCATCTTCACTTGTTTTCTTGTTTCTTTTTTGGTTCAAATTTCTATTTACTTTTGTCCTTGTTTCCCTTCTACTGTCTATTTCGCTACATGTTTTATTGTTATCGTTCCATTGCCATTTGTTAACATCGTCTTTATTGTTCTTATTTTGTAATTTTATCTCAATTCACACTTCGTGTTGTGTTTGTAGTTAGTTTTTGTTAAGGTTGTTCTTGTGAAAAAAACAAAAAAACAAAATCCAAAAAAAAGGTCAAAAAAATGCTTTGTTGATTCGTTGATCGTAATTTACTAAGATTGTGGATAGTTTATCTTGAAGTGTTGCTGCGATTGTAAGTTGTTAACGAAAGAAGTTTGTTGGAATTAATGAAGTTTGGTGATTGATAGAAAAATTGTGTGGATTGCTAGAAGTTATATTGCGTTATTGCTCGAATGAAATTGAAATTCTCGAAACTTGAGCAACAAAACTTTCAAAAGCTAATTCCTATTACAAAATTTCTCTTTTGATCCTTTGAATTTCTTTGGTTCTTGACCTTTACGTGTTACTTTTCATTTCTCTCCTATTGCATCCTTTTGATTTCTTCAGTTTTTCTTTTGTAAAAGTGTCACTTTCAATCTGATTATCCTTGATTTGTTTGGAATTTTCAGTTGGCAAAGAATTTTGAAAAAGAATTAAGATTGGTAAAAGGCAAGAGCGATTTACATCAAAAAAAAAGCAAAAAAAAAAGCAAAATATGATTGAATTATCATCTATTCGAGTGAAACATGTAAGGGAGTGAGTGAGGTTTATTTTTAACTAACATTATTACACTCTCTTTCTTGTTACTTTGTAATGTCTAAAGCAGGAGACGAAAGGGATTCAGAAGACCTAGCCACAACTTTAAAGGCTTTACAAGAACAAATGACCCGAAAGATTCTTGCATTTGAAAGCTATAGAGAGAGGTTAGAACATTTGGAGGCTCCAAAATGAGGTCGACCAACACCACCACCAACCAACCAACCTGAATTTGAGGATGTTGAAACTGAAATAAACATGGAAGAGTGGGATAGATATCAAACTAAGAAGTATGCGACAAGAGGTTGAAGAAGAAGTGACATGCCTAGAAGAGAACCGAGAGCTAGGGAAAAGTTGATAGAAACCTGAGTAGTATAAAAATGAAGATTCCTTCTTTTAAAGGTCGAAGTAATCCAGACCAATATTTGGGGTGGGAAAGAAAGGTGAAGCTTGTGTTTGACTACCATCACTATTTAGAAGAAAAGAAGGTCAAATTAGCAGCTATAGAATTTACAGACTATGCCATAGTTTTGTGGGATCAAGTTCAAATTAACAGAAGAAGAAATGGGGAGAGACCTATCCGAACTTGGAATGAAATGAAGGTTGTCATGAAAGTAAGATTTGTTCCTAGTCATTATTACAGGGAACTGCATCAAAGACTCTAAAAATTTAAACAGGGGTCTAAGAGTGTTGAAGAGTACCATAAAGAAATGCAAATGGCTATGATCAGGGAAAATGTTGTAGAAGACCAAGAGGCTACTATGGTTAGATTCTTGTGTAGGCTGAATAGAGAAGTTGCTGACACAGTTGAGCTACAACATTATGTGGAGATTGAAGATATGGTTACTGTTTCCATAAAAATGGAGAAACGACTTAGTTACAAAAAAAAAGGCTAGATAGTCTCAATTCAGTTGTAGTGGTGGATCGCCTTAGAAGTCAGGCTACAAAAGAAGTAGTGAAGAGAGGAATTCGTCTAAATTCAAAGATGATAGGTTTATGCCAAAATCTAAGGAAGACAAGTACTCTCCTAAACAAAATATCGAGATTTTTTAGAAGAACAAAGAAACCACACCAATGACCAGCAGTAACAAAATTAAGTGTTTCAAATGTCAAGGATATGGCCATATAGCTTCTCAATGTCCTAACAAGAGAGCTATGATCATAAAAGATGATGGGGTTATTGAAACATATAGAGAGGAGACAGATCCAGAAATGCCACCGTTGGAAGATGCAAGTGATGTAGAAAATCCAGAGCATGGAGACTTACTAGTTGCAAGGAGAGCTTTAAATTTGCAGGCTAAGTATGATGCTCCAGAAGAACAGCAGGAAAATATTTTTCACACTAGATGTAATGTAGGTGGGAAGGTATGCAGTCTAGTTATTGATGGAGGTAGTTGTACTAATGCTGCTAGCACTTACTTGGTGGAAAAACTTAGATTGTCATTATTGAAACACCCAAAGCTGCATAGGCTATAGTGGCTGAATGATTGTGGCGAGATCAAAGTGACTAATCAGGTGGTTGTGCCATTTACTATTGGCAAGTATTCTGATGAGCTTTTATGTGATGTGATTTTGATGCGAGTAGGCCATATACTTTTGGGAGTATGACCGTAAGATCTCACGTAATGGTTATCTAAATACTTATTCTTTTTTTAAAGATGGAAAACTTGTTACCCTCAAGCCATCGT
Organism: Erythroxylum longipes; assembly: GCA_027563885.1. Lineage (NCBI taxonomy): Eukaryota > Viridiplantae > Streptophyta > Magnoliopsida > Malpighiales > Erythroxylaceae > Erythroxylum > Erythroxylum longipes. Next base: position 11,150 of record JAOQMS010036663.1, on the reverse strand, counting down.
CTCCTAAAGAAGTATATGAAGATCAGCTGAAGCTTAGACAACGAGAGGAGTCAGGAAAAGCAAAAGAGTTGAGCTGAACAAACACAATGGGTAAAAGAAAAAAATGAGTGAGAGCGAGAATTTAAAAATTAAAGAGAGTGATAGGGAAAAGGGAAATACTTAATGTAAGAGAGATAAGAAAGTGAGCTTGTATGCGAGAGAGATAGGTTTTAGAGATGCTTATCATGGAAAAAAAATCACTTGTAATGTTGATGTACAAGAAAACTTGTTTTAGTGCTGCTGACCTTGATGATTATGTGCTCTCGATTGGTAAATCTCTTTTGCCCAGAGGAACTTCTAAAAGGTTTGTCTCCCATCAGAGAGATTGAGCATCAGATTGACTTGGTACCTGGAGTTTCATGGCCTAATAGGCTAGCATATCGCAGTAACCCTGAAGAGATTAAGGAATTGCAAAGACAAGTAGAAGAGCTTATAGCTAAAGGCCATATCAAAGAGAGTATGAGTCCATGTGTTGTTCCTGTGATACTAGTGCCAAAGAAAGATGGAAGATGGAGGATGTGTGTGGACTGCAAAGCAATCAACAAAATTACAGTAAAGTATCGACATCCCATTTCTCGGTTAGATGACATGTTAGATTGATTGAATGGTGTTGTGATTTTTACTAAAATTGATTTGATTAGGGGATACCACCAAATTTGTATGTTCTAGGGTGATGAATGGAAAACTGCATTTAAAACTCAACATAGACTGTATGAGTGGATGGTAATGCCATTTGGTTTGACAAATGCACCTAGCACTTTTATGAGATTGATGAACCATGTACTTCGTGCATTCATTAATAAGTTTGTTGTTGTGTACTTTGATGACATCTTGATATACAGTAGGAGCTTAGAAGAACACATGCATCATTTGAAATGTGTACTTGATGTCTTGCGTGAACAAAAGTTGAATGCCAATGTTAAAAAGTGCAGTTTTTGTATGGATAAGGTTAATTTTCTTGATGTTATTGTTAGTGCTAAGGGCATTGAGGTTAATGATAATAATGTGAAAGCCATTAAAGTGTGGCCAACACCTAAATCTGTTTCAGAAGTACGGAGCTTTCATTGTTTAGCAAGTTTTTATAGGCAGTTTGTTCCACACTTTAGCACTGTAGCTGCACCACCTACGGAGGTCATTAAGAAAAATTTTGCATTTATGTGGGGTCCTAAACAAGAAAGGCATTCATGCTACTGAAAGATAAATTGTGTTCCTTATTTGCTTGCTTTGCCTGATTTTGATAAAATTTTTGAAATTGAATATGACACCTTTGGAGTAGGCATAGTGCTGTGTTAATTTTAGGTCACTTGGTCAGGGATTCAATCCTGAAGTTCTCTACAAATCGAATTTACGAACTTATTAAGTGATTATTTGGAATTTCTTATGGCATTCTTTTTTATATCTTTGCGTGTTTTGGTTTCTGATTGCATTGTTAATCTTAGGTTAAGGCGTTGAAGGATCTTTCGACAACTTTGATTTCTTGGGTTGGAGTTTTAATCCAATCGATCAAGGGGTTCCTAATCAAGTCGATTCTAGGGGTTCCGCGTCAAATACTAAAATAGTCGATCGCGTTTTGGTAATTGGGGTAAAGCCCTTCTCTTTCTTTTGTCACTTCCTTGAAATATTTACCCAAGTCGGGTTGGTGTCGCTAGAGCAACTAGTCATCAAAGGAAGAATTGAATGACGCTCGAAGTTTAGGCATATGTAGCCCTTCCAGTTCATGTAAGACGTGAGCACTCCTTGATTGTTCTGTAAAACCTCGTATTGATTACTTACTTCTCTGTAGACTCTAGGGGCTTGATTGTAGGGTTTTTGCTTCAAACTACTTCCTACGTTGATCTCTAGACGTGAGTCCTGTTTCTCTCCAATTTCTTACGTCATGACCTTTTGGAATGAATATTGCTTTATATCTGCTCGATTTGTTTAGAAATTAGGCCTTATGCACGTATGCCTTAGTACTGTTTCACAGTACTTTTCCCCATATAGCACCTCCACTGATGACAATCTATGGGCTATGAATGATCAATGAGATTACTGACATCCTCATTACAAAAAATATATAATCGCCAAGAGTAAGCCAACTGTCTGCTACAACACTAACGAGTTTATAACTAGTTGTTCTCTTATATTTCTAATTATGAGTTCAATAAGAGAAACTTAGGCATCTAGATTTCCCTGCAAACCTTTTATTATTTCTTTATTTTCAAATCTCTTGAAGACAAGTTGATACTACTACCATATAAACTTCCTTATCATACTTGGAGTTAGGCGTATGAGATATCTCTTGTAACATATTTGTTAGACAACTATGACTAAAACTGGGGACATATAGAAAGGAAACTCTATGCCACACCTCTTTAGAGAATCTGCAGTTGAAGAGTAGTGATTTTTATCCTCCTCCTCTAAATTGTAGAGTATACACTATTTAAAAGAGGATTAAAACTTCAGTCTATCCATAGTGCTGAGTTTAGCACCCCACTCTCATAGGGCATATTCCCGAACACGCTGATGGTATTCAAGAATACACTATACAAAGGTGGTGTACTAGGATAGTTAGTTAATCATTACCATTAAAAAAAATTTCATGCAACAAACACATTTTTAGAAAAATTCATAATCGTTTTGGCCCATTTTATTTAAAACATCACCAATTACAATTGTCATAACAAACTCATATTTGATCAAACATTAAACACATTGTCGGAATTTCAATAATCTTTTAGGTCCATTACAAATATAAAATATATTTGATCATAACTGTTATTACAAATATAATTCATTTTTACAATAAATGAAGCTTGTGGAATACAATATTTAATACTAAATTTATAGAAATTATTTGCAGATGCCAACTAATCTTGACATCTATCTCTTACTCAAATGCAATGGTTAGACTCCAGTTGGTCTAACTAGGTGTCTCCTCTGAGCCTGAAAAATATATTGCAATTTTTAAGGTGAGTTTTACGAACTCAATGAGTGGACCATCCTCGATGGCTCACTCAATTCACATTACACATCAATTCATGCAATCACGTAATTCACACCATTTCACTAATCAACAAGTTGAATCATATACACTTCATATTCGCTTAATTCATATTTCACATTCAGAAATCATGCAAACTATTTATTTTAATCATTTAAATAATACATATCAATTATATATATGTAATGCTCATGAGACTCACTTCTAATTGTTATTATTGTAACTGAGTGCCTGTAACTATCCTGTATCCATTGTGGATACCAGACTCATTAATAACTATCCCTTATCTGTTGGATATATAGGGCTCATTTTACATAGTTAGCCAAAGGCTCTTACCACATTATAAGCTTTAAGCTCTTTTTCAATTTTTGAGCTTTACGCTCTTTTTCGGTGGCTACTCTGGTCACAACATCCTTTATGTTGTCATGCATTCATGTAATGAAATGCATCACATGTATTTAGTCAATCAATTGTGCTCAATTTTACACTTTCACATTCACATTCTCATTCACATTTATCACGGGACCTTGGTCTGACATTCAACATTTAAGTTGAGAATCACCTATTCAGTCAAATTCACATTCAAGGAGCACTTCCAATGATTTTTACATACATCAAATGCCTCGAACATTTATTGTCCAGAATCAACACATTCACATCACATAATTTAATATATAATTTTAAAAAAAAATGAAAGTGAGACCATCTAGGTTGACTCACTGTACACTCCAAATTAGCATTAGCTTCGATGATCCGAAAATGACTGGATGCTGACGTTCTATCCTGTATATCAACATCATGCAATGCACATATTGCACACACATTATTAATTACATAATTACATAAACATTTAATTATACGCATATGTATATGTGTAATGTATATGCATGCTCATATTGACCATTCTGGGTATATTTCCTTTATTTACATCTCATAATCATTTAATAACATCTGTCAATCATTCTTTAATACCTAATGCACTTTACTCACTTTACTCTCCTCATTCATCATCAGCTAGGTTCACTTAAGATCTCATTCAAGCCTAATTACCTCATATGGCAGCACCCTAATATTGGTTGGTTTAGACTTCACTCAAAAGATAACTCTTTTTCTCCATAGGTCTGGCCACGATCATAGTGTCCCTGCCACGATCATGACAGAAACATTTTTTGGCTAGGCCACGATTATAGGTTAAGGCCATGATCGTGATAGAAACTTTATTTTGTCAGGCCACGATCGTGGGATAAGAGCCACAATCGTGCCCTGCATTTTCTTCCTTCATCCATACGAATTTAACACTTATACAAACATCAATTCTACTCCAAATTTTCAAGAATTCATACACATTAATGCAATTTCATTTCATGCTAATTATACTACCCTTTTATTGCATTAAACTCTCTAACCTCTACTCATTTGATTCAACATTTCCCACTTCATTCATAAAATCCTATTCTTTTTCCATAATTCCTCATTCATAACATATAAACAATTCATTCACTATGTTATATCCTCATTTAACACTCTAAACATTTCATATTTAGATGAATTAGCATCAAGCATCCTTTTCCTTAAAGTATAACATTAACATCAATCAAAACTTATCATACATTTAACTAACTTTTTCCATCAAATTATGTCCATTTTAAGCCCCAATTAAGTCCAAAAGCATCATAGTTATATACCTCATCCTTAATTGGTTCAAACATTGTACAATCAAACATTACCATGAAAAATCACTACCCAAGATCATGGCATCCCCTACCACAATTGTGACAGAAACTAATCTCCCATTTATCCTGCCGTTTTCCAGTTTTTCTCAGGATAGATTTTTCGGTCAATTTTGTATGACCATTATGACGTAGAAAATGAGGTATTTAGGCAACACCTTATTCTAAACAAATGTTCCTCTATGTCTTAAGTTTCTAATGACATCAAATTAATGCAGTTTAGTTTAGTATTCTGTTAGTTATATCCAAAATTCTAAAGACTATTCTCATACCACGATAACACACAGTTCTCAACTTCAAGCCAAATTTCAAGACCCTTAAGGACAGAATTCAAATTTAATTCCTTTATGAAAATTGTATCCATATTTCTCTAGTGTAATCTACATTAAAAATCTTCCCATTTGAATATCTACAGATCAATATATGGCCAAAATATAGATGTAAGTTCAGTGAAAAACACTCCATCTAACATATTCCAACACACATTTAACTTCATTTTCAACTTTAGTTTGTCTCAAAACTATCATCTTACTTCTTCTCATTTCAAGACAATACACTAGCCTTTCCTTTGTCTTTAAACTCATTCTAGTTCATCTTCATAACAGCTACCAATAATCCACGTGATCACACCTCAAAACAGAACGTGAACATATATCATCCCTTTATAAATTTCTGCATTCATTCTACAACATTTAAAAATGATCATTCTAGCTAAAAATCATCTCTCAAAAAATTTTTGAATTATCACTCACAATATACACAAAAACAAAACATGGATAGGTCCATTTTTCACCTACGTTACACATATATTTCCAACTCCTCTATCAAGATCATTTACCACTAAACTATCATCATATATGTTTCATTTAAGCAAGCCATAGAGAACAAATTTTAATTTACATGTTTAGCTCCAAAGCTTTTTCAAATCATCAAATAACCCTAGCCTCCAAGCATCATATGATTATCATCATTCAAGGAGTGATTTGGCATTTTGTAGCAAGATGAAAAGGACAACAAGGATCTTGAAGTGGGTGGTTTTATTGTCAACAAAAATCAAGGTTGTGAATGTGGAGAGCAAGAATCATAAATGGAGAAGAAGAAGAAATGAAGAAGATGAAAGCATTTAACAAAAGTAAGATTGAAAGATAAGGATGGTCTTTAACGTATGTGGGTATCGTGGGTTAAGGCATATGTTGTGGCAAGTGACAACTTGGTCTTTTAAAAAGCTAGCCCATTTGTCTCACAATTCTAGTCCAATTTTTTCCCATTTTCAATGAAATTTTTCATTAAATCTTAATGTCTCTTATCAATAATTTCTACTACCAATTGACACTTAATTCTACTACCATTTATCAATTATCCTGCCACTTGGCATTTTTCCTAGTCTAAAAATATCCAGAAATTTAGAATTTTCCTAAATTTTCACCAAAAACTCTTAATCAATACTTTAATTCACCAGATCAATTTTTAACGCAAAATATTCACTATCCATATCATAATCACATTAAAACAATCATTTATACCCGGAAATGTCAAATGAGTGCATTAACAACTTATTGTAATGTGTGCGATAATCAAATTCACATGCATGAATGCTATATTATGCATGAGCATAAAGTGCATTTCTCTACTCTCTCATTGTTATTTCTATGTACGGTATTCCCGGGCTCTTAATATGGGAACGGGATGTTACAATTCTCTCCCTTAATAAATTTCGTCCAGAAATTCTTACTTAATTGTTGAACAAGGCAAGGGTATTGTTTCCTCATATTCTCCTCTGTTTCCCTTTTAACTTCATCACTCGAATAATTTTTTCCAATTGACTACAACCAATGGAATCACTCAGTTTTTCAGTTGCTTATTATGATATCCCTCTATATAAATTGATTCCTCAATAAATCTCATACTACTTGCAATTTTCACTTCTTGCGCTGATAATACATCTATGTTAGATCATATCGATATTTCTTAACATACTCATGTAACACAGTGTGGATCTGATATATCTTTGTTGGTGAGACTAACTTAAGTCAATGGTCTTATGCTCTCAATAACTTCATATGGACCAATACAATTTACGCCTAGTTGCCCTTTTTAACAAACTTTATTACACCTTATCAAGGTAGTACTTTCAGAAACATTTTATCTATCTCTCTATATTCCATATCTTTGGTGTTGATCCACCTAACTCGTCTATCTTTCTTGAATCACTTAATTTCTAATACAGTTCAATTTCACTTATCAACAACATCTCAAATCAATTTTGGCGCTTAACAATTTTTATGCCCTCTCCATCTCAATATAAGGGCGGATGACTCATTCTGTCTAACACCTTATATGGTGTCCTACTGACACCACTGTGATAATGATTTTCATAATCGAATTCAATCAGAACTGTATATTGATCTCATGTTTTTAGGAACTCTAAAAATATATGTTCTAAACATATCTACAACATTTAAGACTCTTAACCAATCAAACATTCAGTCACTTGCTTCTATACGCTTAGCCGTTAAATATTGCTTCAGCGTATTCCTACTAGGATGTATAGTATAGGTTGCTATTTATGCTTTCTCTAATAATCTCTTTGCTCAATCATCTTTATCGGGTACACATACTTTTTACTATGACCACAAAATATCATTTTCCCAATTCAACTCAAAATTAGAATTTATTTCCAATTCCTCAATAAGATTCACAAATTTTGAATCCTCACTTAGGGCTTTTCTCATCCTTTCATACAAAACTAGTCTTAAATTCTATGTAGCTAATAACACTTCATTTTGCCTCAATTTCAACTCAATCATTCTAGACTCTTCATTGCACTAGATTTGGTAACCTCAATATCTGAATTTGTACTACACTGTTATTGGATTTCCTGCTTAATACTTCAAATTACAATACTAGCTTTACTAGGTAATACTCATTTGTACATCATGATCTTCAAGTAACTCTATCCATTGTCTTAGTCTTGTATTCAATTCTTTCAAACTTAATAATTACATCAAACTTTAATATATATATGTAATTGCTTTGAGAACTTGGAGACATTATATATATAGTGAAACGTTTTGAATATATATATATATATATATAGTAATTTCTAAATCATATATCAAATACTCAACTCATAAGACTTTAATTGTCTCGATGCATACAAAATCAGCTTATTATGCTGCATTAGATTACATCCTAATCTCTGGTGTGAAAAATCAATATGTACTACAAAATCTCCAAATCCAAATGATATAAGTATATAGGTGTTTTTAATTCCTCAGATGGGATAACATTATCTCGTGTTTTTCTGAGTCTCTAGATTGATTTATTTTCTTGAATGACTTTCTCCTTTTATCCGATTTCCTCTAATTTCTCATTGACTTATTCTAATGTCTGTTCATTCATACTAGTTTCTCCACACATTTCAATTTATTTGCAAGATCGTCAAAAATCTAATTTGTATCTTTTGGATATATGAATATAGTGCATATTGTGGATTTGAGTTCCTTTAGCAATAGCAATCATATCATCCCTAATTTAAGAATTCAATAACATAGTTGGATACTTTACTATAGATAAAACACATGCACTCTCTATACTAATTTGTATCTTTTGGATATATGAATATAGAGCATATTGTGGATTTGAGTTCCTTTAGCAATAGCAATCATATCATCCCTAATTTAAGAATTTAATAACATAGTTGGATACTTTACTATAGATAAAACACATGCACTCTCTATACTATATTTATTTTTTTCTCGTAAATGAGTCTCATATCTATCCAACTCCAGTATACACTTTTAATTCATTCAATATTCATTCATTCTTAGAAGTAAACCATTTGGTCTACTTAAACTAACTCGGTGGAAGTCTTTTTCAAAAGAAGATTTCTTGTTATTATCATCTATACTATTCATGTAATCTTTATCAATCAACTATGTTCATCATTACTTTCCAGTCATTCTTAATGCCTCAATAAGATCGATTTCAATTATTCATAACATCTTAATAAGATCAATTTCTATCATACTTTACATGGTCAAAATACTCTTTATAATAAAGCTCAGTGAAGCAATAAACACACCATTTACTCTTATACTTTGGCACTTATCATCAAGATCATCACATCCTATCTAGAGATGTATTTCTGACAATTCATCAATTAATAACTTATGCTAAGGATACCTTAATCTCAATTGATTTTGGACAACACTTCTCCTTTTGCACCTATCCATGATTGTGGTGGACCTTCCCATGATCATGTTTGGCCACGATCGTAGGGACTCTGCCCCACGATCATGACAGAACCAATTAATCTCAACCACAATCATAGGGACTATGGCACGATTGTGCCCTTCTTCTTTTTTCTCGAATCCATCACACATTATAACATCATTTATACTTTCAACCTATCCTCAATTAATCACTATAAACGCTTTCATGAGCCTCTCTAATTCATCTCACAAGTTTGACTATGGGGACTAAGACTTAAGAGCATTTAATAAATCATAAGTCACCTCCTATATCATCTCCAAGTATATATTATATATGTGCTCAATAACATTGCTCACCAATTTAACCACATTATCAAATATGTACTCGTAATAACTGATCAACTTAACCTTGAGAACTTCTATACATGTCGCTATCATTTATCTCATCTTCCAATTATCATTTATTTCATCTTACATACATATGTTCTCAATCAATTCAAATTTATAAGGGTATAACCATTATAAAGTTCTTATCTCAAATCCAACGACATATTCTTATGTCAAATCATAACTCTTATTACATTAATCAAATGACCATTACAAGTCCACGTTCAACCATTAGAAATCATAGAAAATTTTGTTTTCATTCAACTTTGCTTATACACTTTAAATCTTATCATTTCCACTTATATCTCTATTTTCCTCAATTAATCCACGATAATATATTCACATCTATATCACATTCAAGGACATACCATCACAATACAATATTGATATCATGTTCAATGATACAACCACACATACAAATCTAGTGAACCTTTATCTATCATATAGAACCAGATACTATTTCTCATTTCTAGATATCCACAAGTTTTCATTTTCTCACATTCTGACATATTATCATCCTCCTCGTTGCTTTTAACAACTAAAACTCTTAACGAATGCTCATGCATATGACTCATGTAAATGCGACTTAAACTGAGGATCAGTTGCTACTACCTGCTATGACATGTCTAAAATGTATGTAACTTGACATATATTTCGAAAAACGCCTATGTAAGACACTAAGCTTGGGCTCTGATACCAAAATTGTAGCACTCCACTCCCATAGGGCATATTCTCAAACTCGCCGACGGTATTTGAGAATACACTCTATAAGGGTGGTGTACTAGGATAGTCAATCAATCATAACCATTAAAAAAAATTCACACAGTACACGCATTTTTAGAAAAACTCATAATTGTTTCAGCGCATTTTATTTAAAACATCACCAATTACAATTGTCATTAAAAACTCAAATTTGATCAAACATTAAACACATTGTCAGAATTTCAATAATTGTTATTACAAACATAATTCATTTTTACAATAAATGAAGCTTGTGGAATACAATATTTAATACTAAATTTACAGAAAATATATGCAAACACCAACTGATCCTGACCTCTATTCTTACTCAAATGCAGTGGTAAAACTCCAGTTGGTATAACTAGGTGTCTCTTCTAAGCCTAAAAAATATGTTGTAAATTTGGGGTGAGTTTTGCGAACTCAGAGAGTGGACCATCCTCGATGGCTCACTCAATTCACGTAATCACGTAATTCACACCATTTCACTATTCAACATGTTGAATCACATACACTTCATATTCGCTTAATTCACATTTCACATTTAGAAATCATGCAAACTATTTATTTCAATCATTTAAATCATAAATATTAGTTAAATATATATAATGCTTATGAGACTCACTTCCACTTGTTATTATTGTGACTGAATGCCTGTAACTGTCCCGTATCCATTGTGGATACTGGGTTTATTAATAACTATCCCTTATCCGTTGGGGATACGTGGATCATTTTATATAGTGAGCCAGAGGCTCTTACCACATTCTGATCTTTAAGCTCTTTTTCATGTCAATGATTTGATATAACTTTAATGATTGTGTTCAAAATTAAATTTATTTCATAAAGTTGAAGTCATTGTCTAATTACTGCATTGTGTGTTGGGTGATTTTGTGTGGTTGTTGTTTTGTTTGCTTAAGGACAAGCAAACATTTAGGTGTGGGGATGGTGATAAGTGTGAATTGCATCATGTTTTAGGGCTTAGTTTGATATGTATTTAATTGTTAATTCAATCGTTTAGTATGTGTTTAAGTTAGAATTGTGTTAGTTTGTTAATTATTT
>JAOQMS010036653.1:0-14439 GCA_027563885.1 Erythroxylum longipes | reverse complement strand
ATGACCCCGATAAGAGGCCGTGGGTATCATCTCCTTCTATCAGGAGTGGTGAATCCTTTATTGGCTACCTAATTACCATCGAATACAAATAGCTGTACCTAATCACCATCTTAAGAGCGACCTCATCTTAATGCAACAAGGAATGGTGTTAAAGCACAGGATTTATATCCAAGATATTCTTGAGTACCTCAAGTCTAAGGATATTTACGCCATTGCTATGATGAGATTAATCATTAACATTTGATAGATCATCCATATGGTAATCTCATAGCGGGTCATTCGATGTACTTACTACCCTTAGTAAGCATCCATATATTAACTCTAAACATCTCATAATATGTGCTAGTTTGTCTAGATTAATAATGTCCTGTCTTATTAATCCTATAACTAGGGATTATTTAGATACTAACATAATTGCACATGACAGGAATCTCATTATCATGATCTCATCATGATTTCCTTCATATTATGTTTTGTATCATAGACTTCATTATTTCAATTTAAGATCAATATCAATTCATATATAAATGAATATCAAATCAATGAAAAATGCCTTTTGCTTTATTAATCAAAATAAAGTTTGTACAAAAGTACTAAAGGTGATTGCCTTTAGAGCACTACTCTAACAATCTCCCATCTACACTAAAGCCAATCACCATTGTATCTAATACCATACGCGAGTATAAAAGAATCAAATTTTGCTTGAGGAAGTGGCTTAGTCAAAGGATCAGAGATGTTCTTATCTGTAGGCACTCTCTCTATCTTCACATCACCTCTATCAATTATCTACCTGATCAGGTGATATCTCCTGAGTACATGCTTGGACCTCTGATGAGACCTTGGTTCCTCGGCTTGCGCAATAGCCCCATTGTTGTCAGAGTACAACAATATTGTGTCTACTATGCTAGGAACCACTCCAAGTTCCATGATGAACTTCTTGATCCAAATAGCTTATTTTACCGCTTCCGCAGTTGCAATATACTTTGACTTGGTTGTTGAATCAGCTGTCGTCTCTTATTTGGAACTCTTTCAACTGATTGCTCCACCATTCAGTGTGAAAATATAACCTAACTAAGATTTGGAGTCATCCTGGTTAGATTGAAAACTAGCATCTATATGCCCACTCACTACAAGTTCCCCATTTCCATATATCAAGAATACATCCTTAGTCCTTCTAAAGTACTTTAGGATATTCTTGACGGCCACCTAGTGACCCTCACTAGGATCCGATTGATATCTGCTCGTAACACTTAAAGCATAAGATACATCAGGTCTTCATAACATAGCATACGTGATTGATCCTACTGCTGAATCATACCGGATCATACTTCTGCGAGTCCTCTCATCTTGCGTTTTGGGACATATAGATTTTGAGAGTTTTATCCTATGAGTCATGGGAAGAAACCCTCTCTTGGACTACTCCACACTAAACCTATTTAGCACTTTGTCTATATACGTTGACTGTGAAAGACCTAGAAACTTCCTTGATCTATCTCTATTGATCTTTATTCCCAATAAATAAGTAGCTTCTCCAAGGTCTTTCATAGAAAAATTACGGACAACCAAACTTTGACTGATTGCAAACTTGAGATATCATTTCCTATTAGTAAAATGTTATCCATATATAACACAAGGAATATGATAGCACTCCTACTAACCTTCTTGTACACATAAGGTTCATCAGGATTTTATGAGAAACCAAACTCTTTGATTGTCTCATCAAATCAAATGTTCCAACTCCTAGATGCTTGCTTCAATCTATAAATGGATTTTTGAAGCTTGCATACCTTTCTGCCATTTCTGGATATGAAGCCCTCAGGTTGTATCATATATACATCCTCAACTAGGTTTCCATTTAAGAAGTTCGACTTCACATCCATATGCCATATTTCATAATCATAATGAGTAGCAATGGCTAAGAGTATTCTAATGGACTTAAGCATAGCTACAGGGATAAATGTCTCATCATAGTCAATTCCTTGTCTTTAACAATAACCTTTAGCGACTAGCCTCGCTTTATAGGTAATCCACTTGCACCCTATGGGTTTTAACCTTTCGGGTGGCTCAACCAAAGTCTATACTTGGTTTTCATACATAGAATCCATTTCAGACTTCATGGCTTGAAACCATTTTTCAAATTCTAAACTCTTCAGAGCCTCTTCATAGGTTGTAGGCTTATCTTCCTCTATAAGCAATACATCATTTCGTACACTTATGAGAAATATATATCTCTCTGGAACATTACGTATCCTACTTGACTTACGAACATGTTGTGTGTTAGAAGGTTCAATTTTTGTCTCATCTCTGGGAGCAATAATTTCAAGTTCAGGAAATTGATTTGCGTCTATTTGAGCATCATGAACTTCATCAAGTTCAACTTTGCTCCCACTGTCTTCTCTTAGAAGAAACTCTTTCTCTAAAAAGACAGCACACTTTGAGACAAACACCTTTTACTCTAAAGCATTATAGAACTAATATCTAATTGTTTCCTTAGGATATCCTACAAACAGACATTTATCAGACTTCGTTTCAAGCTTGTCTGATTGAATCCACTTTATAAAAGTTAGACAACCCTAAACTTTCATGTGTGAAATATAGGGCCCCTTATTAGTCCATATCTCATATGAAGCAACTTTAGCTACCTTTGCAAGGACTCTGTTTGTCATATAAACAGCAGTCTCGAGTGTAAAACCCCAAAAGGATTTCAGTAGATCTGCTGAGCCCATCATCGACCTTACCATGTCCAACAAGGTTTGGTTTCTCCTTTCAGCCGCACCATTATGTTGTGGTGTGTAAGGTGGAGTTCACTGGGACACTATCCCATTATCTCTGAGATAAGTTAGTAATTCCTCGTTTAAGTATTCACCACCTCATTCTGATCGAAGTGTCTTAATACTTCTACCGAGTTGTTTCTCTACTTCATGTCTAAATTTTTTGAACATTTCAAACACTTCAGACTTGTATCTCATCAGATACACATACCCATATTGTGAATAATCATCGATAAAAGTAATAAAGTACACAAAACCACCTCTGGCATGAATGGACATCGGACCACATAAATCAGAATGTATTAAGTCTAATAACTCATTTATTCATTCACCCTTTCCTTTAAAAGTTAATTTAGTCATCTTGCCTAACAAACAAGATTCACATGTGTCATATGATTCATAATCAAATGACTATATGCTACCATTCTTGTATAACTTAATCATGCGTTTCTCACTTATATGCCCAAGTCGACAATGCTATAAGTAAGATGATTTTAAGTTATCTCATTTTTGTCTTTTATTGTCATTGATATTTAAAATTATACTGGACATATCTAATATATAAATTCCATGGCATAATGTAGCAGTACCATACAACATTTCATTTAACTTAATTGAACAATGATTGTTTGAAAAAGTTAAATGAAATCCCACTTTATTACGACATGAAACAGATACAATGTTTTTAGTCACAACAGGTACATAATAGCAATTTTCCAAAATTAGCTCTAGCCTACTAGGATACAAAACATATGTCCCTACAGTTAATGCAGTCACTCTTGCTCCATTTCCCACACGTAGGTCCATCTCTACCTTCTTGAGTGGTCTACTATCCCTGAGACCCTACATATCAACACATATATGTGAGCCACATTTAGTATCTAATACCTAAATGTTATAATCAGAAATAATATTAACCCCAATGACAAATATCTTACCTGAAGTAGATGGTGGGGCATCTAATGCCTTCTTTTGCTTCAGCGACTCCAGATAGGTTTTACAGTTCCTCTTCCAATGTCCTACCTTGTTACAATGGAAGCATATCCCCTTTGGTGCTGTCTCCTTTGCCTTCTTCTTAGCTACACCTCCCACTGGCCTCTTGGACTTCTTCTTTTTCTTTTGGTTCTTCTTTCGAGAACTAGAAGCAGAGTCCACCTACATCATAGCCTTACTGTCCTTCTTGACAATTTGCTAAGTTGTTTTGAGCAGATTAATCAGCTTAGGAATCGTGGTGGATATTTGGTTCATCCGATAGTTTGGTTTAACCGATAGTTATTCACAGTTTGTGCTTAATACTTAATTCATGATCTATAATGAAACCCAAACTGGCTAATCTCTTAATGTAGCCATTCATCTTCAGTGCATACTGCACCGGAGATGATCCCTTAGCCATATTTGAATGAAAAAGTAACCTCGAGGTCTCGAACCTTTCAGATCGAGCTTGCTCATCAAACAGTTCCCTTAAATGGTACAGTATGGTGTAAGCATCCATAGCCTCATGCTGCTTTTGTAGTTTTGGTGAAATATAGGCCAGCATCATACAGCTATCCAACTTATTATCAACTAGTAGCTTCTTGTAAGCCCTGATCTTCATCAGATGAATTGGCAGCAGGGGGATCGGGAAGTGGTTCATCTAACATATCTTAGTTTTTTAGATTTGAGAACAATTCTAAATTCTGTAGCCAATCCAAGAAGTTTGGTCTTATGAGTTTGTTGGAATCTAATAGGGAGCGTAGATTCACACTAGAAGACATCGTACGATTCGATAACCTAGAAGAATGAGAGAAAGTGTTAGAATGTACACTTAATGCATATCTATAAGGACTTTAATAAAATGCATTATAGGTCCCAATATTCTTATTTAAATCTATAGCCTTCACTACGAATTTTAAAAAACTTATAGTTTTCTTAATGGATAAATATCTGATATCACCAAGAATGACCTTGGGTTTGCCCAACAAGCCACCTTAGGTCAACCGGTAGGTATCATTCATACTAATTGCATTCAATTATGCAACTATGGACTCGTGCCATCAATTGTTGATTCAACACACTCACTGGGTTATCGACTCTTGATTTATATACATCCCATGTATATAACCCAAATTTGCCTCTATCCACGTTGACCTTAGGTTTGCCCTACAAATCAATGCTTCCAGTTAGGACCAACCCATTAATCCAGAAATATAAGATGATCGTGGCCCTATAAGGCACAATCGTGGCATGCTTAAAATAAGCCATACACACTTGTTTTTCATCTAATCTTTTATGCGTGTGACCCTTAGGTTCCCAGCTATTTTAGGCATTTAAATTAACTCTTAATTCAAACACATCATGAAGGGTTTCATGATGCCTATTTACTGAAATATAAGTGGATTAACACACAAACTCTTTAATAGTTAATTATCAACCTTATGAAACTTTCCATAGATAATTACCATGCAATCCGTCCTTTCACCATACTATTCCCCACTTAGTTTGGAGTATGGACTATGTTTCAACTCCCACTAGACTGACTACATCACTTCTAGTCCAAGTGATGTTAGTTCTTGTCCTGGGATCTCATTACTCTCTGTGTCATTGAAGACCTCTTTATGACACATATTGCTCTAGCTAGAGACTCCTAAGCAATCAACCTAACAAAAGGTCATAGGTAACATCTTCTTCTATCAGGAGTGGTGAATCCTTTATTAGCTACCTAATTACCTTTGAATACAAATAGTTGTACCTAATCACCACCCTAAGAGTGACCTCGCCTTGAGGTAACAAGGAATGGTGTCAAAGCATAGGATTTATATCCAAGATATCCTTGAGTACCTTAAGTCTAAGGATATTTTCACCATTGCTATGATGAGATTAATCATTGACATTTGATAGATCATCCATATGATAATCTCATAGCATGTCATCCGATATGCTTACTATCCTTACTAAACATCCATATATTAACTCTAAACATCTCACGCTTACAGTTTATAAGATCCAGTGCTTAATCAAATCAAGGAGTATAATATGTGCCAGTCTGTCTAGATTAATAATTTCCTGTCTTATTAATCCTATGACTTGGGATTATTTATATACTAATATAATTGTACATAATAGGAATCTCATTATAATGATCTCATCATGATTTTCTTCATGCTATGTTTTGTATCATGGAGTTCATTAATTTGATTTGAGATAAATATCAATTTATTAATCAAAATAAAGTTTGTACAAAAGTGCTAAAGGTGATTGCCTTTAGAGCACTACTCTAATTGGAAATGGGATAAATTATCCCTGCATCTAAGAGTTTTATGATTTCTATTTTGACCACCTTTTTCATATTAGGATTCAACCTCCGTTAACGCTCCCTTACTTTTCTACATCCTTCCTTTAAGCTTATTCAGCGCATGCAGACATTTGGGTTTATGCCTCGAATGTCCACAATTTGCCATCAGATGGCTTTCATTCATTTCCTAACAAATTCTACCACCTTATTTTTTGTTGCTCATTCAATTGATTGGAGATTGTTATTGGTAGTGTTTGACCTTCACCTAGAAAGGTATATCTGAGAAGTGTTGGTAAAGGTTTAAGCTCTAGTATTGGTGGTTTTTTTTCTTATGTAGATGGTGGTATGGGTGCTTTAGTTCGAACCAATTTATCTTGATGTATTTGAACATCTAACTCCTTCATCTCATCATCTCCTTTAGATTCAGAGTTTTGATATCCATTGTCTGCCTGTACCTCCATTGACTGTACTTCTGTGATGCAACTCTCAATTTTTTCTTGAAAATTTTGATCCATAATTTCAACCTTCATGCATGCACTACTCATTGGATTCTTTAAGGCCTTATTCATATTGAATTCAATCTGATCCTCACCTAATCAAAGTGTTAATTTCCCTTAGTGAAAATCAATTATGGCTTTTCCTATATTCATGAATGGTCAACCTAAGATCAGTGGGTAGTTTATATCTTCTTTAAAATTTAAAACCATAAAATCTACGGAATAATGAACTTATCCACTTGCATCAAAACGTCTTCCATTATTCTAAATGGTCTTTTAATGGATTGATCTGGCCACTAAATTAACATTGATGTAGGCTTGACTTCACGCAGTCCCAACTTCCTGAATATAGACAAAGGCATAAGATTAATGCTAGCTTCCAAATCGCACAAACACTTTGTAAATTCAAACTCACCAATAATACATGGTATTGTGAAACTCCTTGGATCTTTCAATTTAGATGGCATTTGATTGGTGACTATGGAACTGCAAGTGCTAGTTAGAGCTCCCATCTGATTATCTTCCCAAGTATGCTTCTTTGATAATATGTCCTTTAAAAAATTTTCATATTTAGGCATATGTTCCAATGCCTGTACAAATGAGAGATTTATCTATAGCATCTTTAATTTCTCAACAAATTTTGCAAATTGTGCATCTAACTTCTTTTGTAATCGTTGAGGAAAAGGAATTTTTTGTTGATATGGTGGAGGGCCGACATAAGGATGATATTCGCTCATGTCCACTTCATTCTTCTTTTCTTGATTTTGCTCAACAGGTTGGACGGACTCCTTTATTATCCTTGTGTTTTTATTGGACTTATTATGATTTAATTTCTGTACTTGCATAATTTGGTGATAAACTAAGAGTATGAATTGAGTGAAAATTTATTACATTGGGCTGATAAGAGTTAAGTCAAATCAATAAATTGTGCGAAGAGAGATATTGCATAGGTTCCTGATAGCTTTTAGATAACTTCAGATATAATTAGTTTGGATAGATTGTTAATCTAGAGATTAAAATTCCCATAATTTGGATTTTATAAATTAGGGTTAATGGTTATAACTCGAGAGAGAGTAACCTAGGACCGTCTAGAATCATTAATCCAGTAAGTCATAATCAATTCGGTTAGCATTAAAGATAAATCATATTCCCCTTTCTCTCAATTGGTAGTTCCTTAGGTTGATTCTTGAATGGGTGTTGCAGTTGTTATTTTATTAATCTTTTCGTAATTGATTCTTGAAATTGAATGCATGATTGAAATAATTTCATACCTTAGTTTAATTACATTTTGAATTATTGTGAATTGTCTTTGGCCTTAGATTTTAGGATTATATTATCCCTCCTCGTGGGATCGACACCTTAGTTACTACACAAACAACCCGTGCTTTTATAAAATATCAAGGTTAATTATTAAAACTTATACATATCAAAAAACTGTGATCATATGATATAGTTATATAACTTTCATTCTATGACTCCTTTAGGTTCCCTGTAATTTAACAATAGGCTTTGCTATCCTTGAGCTCATTATTTTTTGTAATGATGTAATAGTTTTATCTAAAGTAACATACCATTAAAGTTTCAAAGAAAAAAGGTCTAATAGGAAGCAAAGGAGTTGAATCTCGAAATTAATTATTAAATGACAATATTACGCTACAATGTCTAAGGTGTTATAGCCTTAAGAAACAAATTTTGATCAATAACTTTATTTTGTCAATAAAACCTCTCTTGATGGGATTTCGAAAGACCAATTTTAGTTTAAAATGCTCAACTAGTTTGCCTTTTGGAATAGCACTTAGTCCATTTTATCTAATCACATTGCACACCATTATGGTAGAATTATGATTACATATGATCCAAGGAAGACTAGGGTGATACCTATATAAAGATCAATTAGAGTATATGGACTACTTCTTTTTTACTAATGTGATGATACAATTCTTCTTTATTTATGATTCCATTTCATTCTAGATAAAATTATAGGATACCCATTCTACTACTCATCTCCCATAGTTGTTGACTTTAACAACATTCTTCACCCTCTCAATAAAGATGGTAGTGCATGCATTAAAAAATTACTATGGATCTAGCTAACTATGTTTCAAATATTAAGGTATTTGATCTAAAATTTGAAGGAAATTGCTTCGTTTGAAGAAATAAATAGCAATATCCATTGTTCTTGAGAAAGAAACTTAATCACATAATGGTTAATTCCATCTAGCTTTCTATACTCTAAAACAATAAGGTTGAAAATGAAAACCTTCAGTTTCTTGAACAATCTCTAATCATTGTAACTTGGGTTTTAGGAGGAAAGCCAATTCTCCCTTCATATTTATTAATTATTAGGATAATGATCCTGATTTTCATGATGCTATTACAAAAGATATTGATATATCTATATATAGTTTCCCTCTATAAATTTTTAATAAGAAGCTCAAATATATTGATGAGGAACTCAAATTACTCAATAAGTCCAGTTATGCTAACATAAGTGAGGATATCGTAGGGTTTAGAGAGTAGCTTGAAGAATTCAACATCTCTTATAAATCCTACAATAAGGTACTTTAAGAGGTGAACAAAGGGATATAAATGAATATGCCAGAGTTTTGCAAAGTTTAATTTTTTATTCTAAAGCACAAATCAAAGTTATAATGGCTATAAGATGAAGACAAAAGTACTTCCTATTTTCATAGGTCTTTAGTTACTAGAAGAAACCTTAATGGAATTTCCTCCTTACAAATACATGATGGAATAATGGGATCATCACAAGATGAGCTACTTGCTACTACTTTCCATTATTTCTTTAATGCTTTTTGAATAGTCAATAAGATAAGTTCCTTAAAGTCCTTATTGAATTCATTTATTACTAAGAATATCTTAAGTGAGTGTGTAACCTATTTGGAATTTCCATTTACCTCAGTAGATGTTGAAAATGTTGTGTGAAGTTTAAAAGCAAACAACACACCTAGTCTTAATGGCCTCAACAAAGTGTTTTTTCACAAGTCTTGGAATATAATTAACGATAGAGTTACATATGTAGTTCTAAGTTTCCTTAATCAAGGTTACTTGTTAAGAAAATTTAAGACGGCCTTTATTAGCTTTATTTATAAAGTCTTCAACCTATCACATTGAGTGTTTTTAAGCCTATATTATATAGCAATTTCACCTAGAAGGTGATATCTACTCTCTTTTCCATAAGATGAAAAAATGGATTCAAATCGTAAATCATTAAAACATAGGCAGCTTATATTTAAGGGAGATGACGTTAGTTTAGGAAATTTTCAAGAACTACAAAAGGAAGAAGTCTCCTAAAAATTGTGCAACTAAAATGGCCATTATAAAAGCTTTAATTACTTGTTTAAGACTCAAATTCACATAATAAACTGAAAAATAAACTAAATCAAATAAAATAGCAATGAACAAATAATGTAACAATGGATATCTGTAAAGAGAATTATCAAGTTATGAGAGAAGGGATTTTACCTATCATTAATGCTAATCTAGCTATTTTTGTGTTTATAAGGTGTCAGTTCTAGAAGATCGTAGGGTTGATTACTCTCTCTCAAGTTATAACCATTCTCTAAATTGTAAACCCTAATCAAATTAGACTTGCAATCTCTCAATTCACAAATTACCCACAATTCTAATTAGTTCTAAAGCTCTCAAATAAACAATCAGGTCTTGCATGAGTTTGCTCTCCATGAAATTATTGAATAGATTAATTAAGTGGTCAATTAGATCGCTTAACTTTCGTTAATCTAATTTAATCATTTTTATTCGGCTCGGTTTGTTTCTGAAACATGAAAATACACTAATCAATCACAACATCCAATTCAAATAAACACAATTCAACTAGATTAACATTAAATATAAGCAAAATCTCGAAGGAAAAGTTAGAACATCGTTAACAACTCAAAATCCATAACCATATAACCCATCTCTACCTTACACACTAAATCAATAAAAAAGTAAATAGGGAGGAAATGAAACTTAGGTAGGACGATTCAAGAAAGTAGGGGCATTGAAAGACCACCTAAACCAAGAAACTTTGGAGTCAAAACCCTCTTTTTCTTCCTCTTCTTCTTTTCTCTCTCTCTTCTTTCTCTCTCTATTTAGGGTTTCCAAATGTAGGTTGAACGTAGAACCCTATCCAGGGTTACCTCATAATACTTTTATAGTTTTTTTTCCAATTAAGGTAACCCTGGTGTCTTTTCAGGTCTAAAATGTCCCTCGAAAACTCGAATCTAGAAGTGACCCCGCTTATGTCTGCGTGCAGACCACGATCGTGGCTAGTTTGTCTGCTCTCTATCACAATTGTGGTAGATGCCCCATGATCGTGGCCCTATACTTGAGCTTTTCTCATGATCGTGGCATATTTTCCACGATCATAGGCCTATGTTGGTGCTTCTGTCTTGCCACGATTGTGAGATTGTGTTTTGATTCGAGTCTCCTTTGAAACTCCTCCAAATGCCCTGAAACACTAACAAACTCATCATGGCACCTCAGATATATATAATTAAAGCTCAAATACATGTTCTCATCCATAAAACACAAATATTTTTGAACTAACACAATTCTTAACCTAAACACACACTAAACAATCAAATTAACCACTAAACACATACTAAACTACCTACAAAAATACAATGCAATTGACACCTATCAAAGGTGCCTTGGAACACTAACTATGTGAATTATCTTGCTTGTGGCATTTTGAGACCTAATATGACTTTTTATAAAAGGAAAAGATTCCTTCACCTAAGTAGGTACTACTTTGGGGATGATCCATACCTCTATTGGACTTGCAAGGATGAAATTATTCTAAGGTGTGTTCCAGAGGAAGAGCAGGTAAGTGTCTTAACCTTTTTTCATGAACTCCACTATGGAGGCCATTTTGGAGGGCAAAAAACTACTTCTAAGGCTCTTCAAATTGGTCTGTATTGGCCCCTTTTTTTAAGGATACTCATTTATTTTTCTTAAAATGTGATAAATTTCAACAAATTGGAAATATAAGTAGAAGAAAAGAAATGCCCCTAATTAACCAATTGACTGTTGAATTATTCGATGTTTGGGGTATTGATTTTATGGGCACGTTCCCTAAATCTTTTGGATTTGAATATATACTTACAGCAGTTGATTACTTTTCTAAATGGGTAAAAGCAATACCCACTCGAACTAATGATGTTAATTTGTTGTTAAATTTGTTAAGGAAAATATTTTTAGTAGGTTCGGAATTCCAGGAACAATTATTAGTGATAAAGGAAGCCATTTCTGCAATAAGCTTTTTGAAAAGCCTATGAAGAAATATGCAATCACCCACAAGTTGGTAAACCTATACCATCCACAAACATCCGACCAAGTGGAAACAAGTTACAAACAAATTATGGGAATTTTGGAGAAGACTGTGCCCCCATCAAGGAAGGATTGGTCGACAACGTTAAGTGATGCACTAAGGGCATATCGAACAACTTACAAAATTTTCTTAGGAATGAGCCCTTATAGACTAGTTTTAAGGAAGGCTTGTCATTTTCTTGTAGGGGTTGAGTATAGGGCATTGTGGGCAATAAAGACAACGAACATAAACCTAGATGATGGAGGAAGGGATTGTTTACTTCAAATTTCTAAATTAGATGAGCTCCAGAATGAGGCTTATAAAAATTCAAGAATCTATAAGTAACAGACAAAATGCCTTCATGATAAGGGCCTTTTCGGTAAGTCTTTAACAATTGGAATGAAATTTCTATTATATAATCTCATTTTCATTTTTTCCAGGAAAATTGAAATCAAGATGGAACGGGCTATTCAAAGTGATAAAGGTTTTTCCATACGGAGTCGTGGAACTAGAAAATTCGAGAACAAAGAAAATCTCTAAAGTAAATGGACATCGAGTGAAACCATATTGGGAAGGAGAAATTGAGAAGAAAATGGTGGAATCAATCACTTTGAGCAATGCACCTAGAACATGACTATTAAGGCGTCTAGCTATAAGATGTTAAAGAAGTGTTGAATGGGAGGCAACCCACATAATTTCTTTTCAATTATTTGTTATTCCTTTTTTGTGACTCTCTACTTAATTTGTTTGTTTTTAATTTTTTTAAAAATATCACCAGAAGTCACGCCTAAGTTCATATGTGTGACTTTAAATTAAAATTTTCTGTCACCCCTATGCAACATAGCACACGGTTGTGACTGTAAAGTCACACAAGTCAGACATTACTCACGGGCATGACTCATGTAGTCACGGGCGTGACTCATACGCATGACTCTTTAAATAAGTCACTAGGCCCTAATTTTCATTTCATTATTTTATTTATTTTATCTTCCTTGCAATCGTTCTCCAACCCAAGCAATGCCAATCCTCCATCAACCTCGCTGCACCAACCTTGCCGCACTAACCTCATAACTCCTTCTCGCAGCAAAACCCAACACCACTGATACTTCCCACTATAAGCTTCACCAAACTAGTAGCAGCATACCCATATAATACCACCCATGCAAACAGCTATGGGTCTAAGGATGAGACACCCACGACTAGACAACAAATTCAGGTATTCTATGGTTACATTTTCAAACTAGAGAGCATAACCAAATGTACACAATTCTCAAGGATCGTCAAATTATTCATAATAGATTTGTGGATTCCAGAGCAATTTTTGAATTAGGAATAGTTAATGGAGTTTATGAATTGTTGCAAAATGTAGGATGGGATAAATTTTTTGAATTTAAGAAAAATTCATAAGTGGAATTGACCTTAGAGTTTTTGACTACTTTAAAAGTAGTCAATGAAATTACTACTAAGGATACAATAGATAGTCTAAAATTTCGACTGATGAATACACCTCATATAATCACTTTGGATGTCCTAAATGTTATTTTTAGATTTCCAAATAATGACTTATGTGGTTATCATGAGGATTTTAGGGCTAGACAATTTTAGAACTCAGTGACAAATTGTAGAAAAATATTTTCTCAAAGTCGGTCCAAATCATTTGCCTTAGTGGACCTTGCCCTTCGTTATATCCATACATTTTTAACTTTTGCATTATTTGGTAGAGGAGATAGAAATAGGTAGGTTTCTAAAGTTGAATTATTTGTTTTGTGGAGTATGTTGCATGTTAATCCTTTTAATGCAGGGTTTTGGTTAAGTGGACATTTAATTGATGTGGCTAAGGTGAGTGTAGGAAAAATAGTAGTTAGAGCATTCATGACCGAAATTGTTGAACATCTCCTCTTACTAACTTGGAGAACACCTATACAGCTTGTTCTAGGTAACTGGAGTCTCGAATTGAACTCTATGGTGTCTATGAAAGTTGTCAAGCGGCAAAGTGATTGATATGTTCTTATTAATGACGGCACAGAGGAAGTTTCAAGTAGCAAGCGAGCTTAAGTTGCGAAATTTGAAGCTGAACAAGAAGATGATGCTCTACCACCTGAAGCAAGGAATCAAAATGCTCTAACTGTTTTCAAGGATTATCAGTCATTGGTAACTCAATTCAGGGCATTCTAGGCCCAATTCACCAAGCATGTAATCCAATATATAGAATTTGAAAGAAAATCAAATAAGAGGATACATAGCATTGAGGCTATTGTGGTGGAGATTACAAAATTTATGGCCAATTTGAATGCTTGCTTCAGAGAGCCGCCACCCCACCTTAGTATCGTATTTCTATCCTTTTCCTTTTTATTGCTTATTAGTTTAATTTCTTATAGCTTTAATTTTTTACTTGTGTGAATTGTTTTTCATTTTAGGTCCCTCTTCTATTTTCTTATCACATTGAAGACAATGTGATATTTAAGGGGAAGGGGGGGTTGTTTTTTCATTATTTAAAAAAAATGTTTGTGTTGTGATTTTTTCCCATTTAATAGTTAGAGATGCATGTTCATTAAGTAAACATGATCA
>JAOQMS010036642.1:0-14439 GCA_027563885.1 Erythroxylum longipes | reverse complement strand
CATATCTTTCCACTCCTTGACTTCTCCTTTTGTATGAGAATAAACATAACCGACGGAGGTTATGTTATGTGGCTGTTTATTTTGTGTCCTTTCATGTTGTCTAACTGCCAACAAAAAATTTAAATACTGTTTTATAATTTTAAAAACTATCCAAAACTGTATTTGATAGTGACCTATTAGTATCATACTATACCGGAACTAAACTTGATATTGTTATTGATATAGTATTCATAACATAGATCATAATATAATTATAGTCATAAAAATTAAATCAATAACTGATTCTAAATGCTCCATGGACTAGTACAATGATTCACTGGTAAGTTTTTCTATGATCAATTTTAGAAATCAAAGTTCTACTTCTTTTCTTTATTAAGATTTAGCATGGCTTTTCTGACCATTTAGTTTTATATTAAAGGATTTCTTTTGTGAAATTGACAAAGTTGATGAATATTTTAGTTTAAATGATAGGAAAGAGATACCGGCTTAAGTTTATGAATTTTAACGTGTTGATGTAATTTATTAAAATGAGTTTGTTAACTATACATATATAATAAATTGTGTGTTTTCTATATTATATATTGGTGAAATTGGTCATGCAAAGCATGACATAAGACAATACCTATTGAATTCATCAGAAAATAACTAAAAAGGGTCTTTTTTTAACTACCTTAGACAATTTGATTTATAATGTCACGTTTCATCCATGTGTATAACTACCACATCTAGTCCAATAAAACTGCATCAATAAGCCAGAATTCTGCAATTACTCGTGCCCGATGCTCTGTACTAACAAACTCGAGTTTGAATAACCTCCATATTACAACTGATGGCTCTTGAATAGGCAACCGAAGATGGGAAAATCGTATAATAAGATATAAATAACTCAAAATCAAAAAATTCTAAAAGAATTAGAATGCTCACTGTTTCTATTTTCTAGTGAACTTAATTTTAGGAAGTTTTACCTAGAACGTCATATGTGTTCTAACACTTCAAAAACATTTAATTTCCATGTATATATATATGTTGGAATATGTTCATTATCTACGTATTTGTTTTTTGGATGGATTTAGTGGCAATGAATTCCAAAGCTGATAAAACAAAAAAAAGTAGTAAAACAAAACTTATTTTTGGTATACAATCTAATATCTAAATCTTATTTACAATCACAATTGAATTTTCATAGAATCATTGGAAATATAACCATTTAGTTATCGTAAATTCATTTTTTAAGATCATCTATTTTTTGGAGTTTTAACATCCAATTTATATAATTGTTACAGTTATATCTTTTATATTCTTCATTAAATAATTTACACACAAGAATGATGTTTCTTTTTTTTTTTGGTAAAGTATCAAAGTGTACACTATAAGAAAATAGGTTCGTAGTGATGGAAATTACCGACGAAATGTGAAGGTTTTCCGTCGACATGCAAATTTGCCAACAAAAATTACTGACTCCATGAGTCGTTGAAGAAACGTCCATCAGTAAGCTTTAGCGACAATAATTTTTCGATGAACAATTTTTTTTCCGTCACCATAATTTTTAAGTGCATCGGTAACTTTACCGATGGAATATTTCTATTCCGTCTGTAAATATTATCAACGGAAAAAGTATTGAAAATCTGTCGGAACATTTAGCAACGGTAAGTTATGTTATGTCGATAAATTTAGCGACTAATATTATATGTGCATCGATAAATTTAGCGACGATCAAGTTGTTGAAGTTCCATCGAAAAATTTAGCTACGGTAAGTTTTTCCATCGGTAAATTATTTACCGATGGATATGATAATTCTGTCGGTAAATGCACCGATATTTTTTTATTTTTCATACATTTAAGTTGTAAATTGAATTTTGCTTGGTAATCTTATGATTGATATTTAATTTCTACAGTTTTCTGGTGATAATATATTGAGTTTTTTCTACATTTAATTTATCTAAACAGTAAGTTGGATGATAATATAAAGTAAAAATTATCTTAATTGATAATAAAAATTATTATTAACAACAATAAATATGTAATTCATTCAAAATGACTTGAGTATCAAAACTAAGCTATGCAGTTGGTAAACGAGGATGGTCTAACTATTCCGATGAGGTGCTACCTCTTCCCTTTAACTCATCCATCTTATTACAAAGTTGGGTTATGTACTCCATTAACTGTTGCAACTGAGTTGCCAACATATATAATGTGCTCTCAAGCTGAACGACTCTCTCATTAGATGTCAACCGCTTACTAGATGCAGCTATACTGGACGTAGAGGATTGTGAATAGCATTTGTTTACAAATAAACTTAAGCTAAAGATCCTTCCACGACAGTCCTTACCACTCACTGCATTAAGATATACCTAACTCTCATTAACAGTTTTAGAGTGCTGAGACTGTCGTTGAATGCATTCTTATATTTGGTCTTATCAGGAGGCAATGCTTATGTTAATAAGTGATAATTATTAAGAATTAATATTAAGGCATAAATTTCACATACATTAAGTTCTCTACATCGGGTGTCGACGAAGGTCACACCATCATGTTTCTTAGTGTGGGTGTGTAAAAAGAATTGACATGGTGTAGGCTTCCTACCCATAGACTTTTCTTGAATCAGAATAAAATGTTATAAGTGAACTACAATTTTAAAATTTTTTGGCAAAGTTTCCTCTATTTTTATGATATTTACCCCTTGTAGCAAAGAAAGTAACTCAACAACACAACCATATATGACACCAGACATTTATAACATTATTATTCTCCATAATACACATATTTTCTTTCTAAAATTCACATATCAAGTTAAATTGAAACACATCAAGGCAAAAAAAAACAGAATATAAATGTAAAGTGTAGATATTTCAAGTTTTTCTGCATGCTCCTGGTAGGTAATAGATCCTCTAGTGTGTACGGGAAGACTCTCACCCCCCAGTCCTCCACTTTTGTTGGCAGAATTGCACTCTGAAATGGACATTGCCTCGGATGATGTCCAATACTACTGCCAACGACTCCATATTTCTTCAGATTTATATGAAGGTTGTACACCAGTCTTATGTAGCGCACCAAGAAAGTCTCTATAACATGTACGAGCTCGCCTCTTCCATACTTTATATTTTAGAATTCTTAAAAATTTTCTCTAACTATATTAAAAACACCAACAAAAAAAACCCTACCAAAAAATGAGCTTACAATCTTTAGGCTTATCAACTCCAAAACATACCCTATCTTGAACTAAAACCAATTAAACATCCAAAAAAAACTTACAAAGACACCTAAACAATATATGAAACATTGAGAAACACTTAGCTTATAACATGTAAAGAAGAATGACCAACTCTACAAATTAAGTATATAAAAGCCAAAAATCTAAGATGCTACAATTCTTGTGAACTATGAAATTCCCATAAAATTTTCACCATTCGACTAAACATTACGAAGAGCCTGATATTTGGAATCGAATTTTAATTGACTTTTATTTAAAGCTTAAATCTTCTTATACCTCTCCTAAAGGTTGGAAGGCAATAATATGGTTTGGATCATAGATATATTTCCTTAGTATTAACATAGATATAAACATCATGAAAATATTAAGTAAAGTAGTAAGAACAAATGACATAGTTAATTGGTCGTATGAATCCAAATTAGATTCATTGTTTCAAATTATTATCAGTTACATAGCATGCAATTGATACATTATTTTTACTAACATAATTACCAATATTATCTACAAAAGCAAAATCCTTTCCTAAAATATGACATAGATGGTGCAAGTAATTAAATTCACTTAACATAACATGATTACATAAGTGATTTTATCTGCATTTTGGTTATAAAAGATAGAAATAGATGGTGCAAGTAATTAAATTTACTTAGCATCATACGATTACATTAGTGCTTCCGAATCTACTATTATAAAAGATAGACATAGATGGTGCATATGACATATAAATATGAACCTATTATAACTAATGATCCAGGATGCCATTCCTTATATCACAATTCTAACACATATGTAAATTCCATAGTTGTTTTATTCATCAATAGGCTTACATACTTAGCTTAAAGTGTTATTTGATCTCTATAATTCAACTCAATAACAATGTATAATAAGAGTAACTCACCTAAGGTAGAATTGTTATTATCTTAATATCTGTACAATTCAGGAAACACTTCAACTCCCTATATAAAAAAAGAGAGGTTAGATATATAAATAGAAAGGTGTAAAATCATGAAACAAACAAATACAACCTACCTATATATGTATACAATACTTAATTCATTAACTTCATAAAAATATTAAGCACATTAGTAAGACCAAATGACATAGTTAATTAGTCATATGAATCCAAATTAGATTCATTGTTTCAAATTATACAAACAATTGTCCTAATTATAGTAATTATACAAATTAAAAAAGTATTATTGTGGTAATTATACAAGCACTCCCATAATTTATCTGTAATCTATTTATACTTAAAATAACCTAAAACATTCATTAGAAACAAAAACTAACCATTTAATGGCTAGGACAGTAGCATTGGTCAATTAATTCTGTTACAGACTTGTGGTACATGTTATTAAAAGATCAATACGAGGAAACACAAAGGAATAAATTGTATTAAACCTTGAATCATTAAAAAATACACAAAATTAAAATATATTATGAAATATTAACAAAGACATAAATCCTAGTAAACTAAATATGCATTATAATCTAAAAAGGAAGTAATTATGACTAATAGAAAGAGGAGAAGCCAACAATCCTACTTTCCAAAGAAAACTGATTTTCTTAATCTTAGGAAGCTTATTCCGTCACCTTAAAATTTTCTTACAGAAACAAATTCAATTATTAAAAACCAAGAACATCAATTTAAAATAACAAAGTAACTTTTAGAGGGACGAATAATAGTAACTCTAACCTTTTAGATAGACAAATGAAATGATACATTTTCAAACAGGGTGACTTTTCTAAGGTTTTTGAAAGATTTGTTAGATTAAATTAAATTGATTAAGAATTGAATGCAGGTATTTGAATGTGTTTCTAGTTGATGAATAATGCAATTGAGTAGATGATGGATAACCTTGATTTCTCTAATATATTTGTTTCATTTCCTTAAGATTGTCACCTATTTAAGTTAAGAGTGTTTGAAATTGATTCACTTGAGGACGAGCAAAGCATAAGCATGGGAATATTTAATATGTATGAAAATGGACATATTTTAAAAAGTATTTTACTTCATTTTCATGTCAAATTACCTTATTTTACTGAACTTAGATTTATTTTCATATAATCATAATCAATTAACTATATGATGAAATTATTTAAGAATTAGAGGGTATTTTAAGAAAAAATATGAAGAAAGTTATAATTCTTGAAGGAATATGGATTGGCCTGGGTGTTCCTATCTATGCCTATTTGCCAACTCATGTCTTATATGGATTAAGTAAAATAAGAGACATGACCTAGACAGGGGCTGAAGAGAGATTGTTATGAAATTAAAGAAATTTTATTATGTAATAGGTCTTGAGCCATAGTTGTCTAAAAAATCGTATGCTAATTACAAGAGAAATAATATAATCCATAATATAGGGACACAATTGTAGTAGAAATCATGCATTAATTTCAAAAGAAATAAGAAGATTCGTGGCCTAGGGACACCGGCATGCCAAAGACTTTTTCTCTTCCATAAAAGACATAGATATATCCATGACATAAGACATGTGTCGAAGGGTATGAAAACATATATAAATGTCAAATATCCTAATTTTTAGACAACTTTTAGAGACTATTGTTTAGACACGCCATTTGCTCTATAATTTTAGGGTTAGTGATCTAAAGGTTTGAAACCCGTAAGAGACCAATTCTAAGGCTATTTTAATTAGAAAATCAAGATTAAGATACCATGTCAATATATTGATCTATTGGTAAAATAAGGATTTTTATATAAACCTATTTGTATTACAGTTTCCTTATATTTGTCTATTGCTTTCATTGTTTTTACTATGATTCATAGTTAAACACTTTTATATGATAAATAATGAAAAATCTAGTTTTTTTTTCTACAGATTGATTCATTTTAATTTATTAATTGAGATACAGATTAGGTAAATTGTCTTTTATTAATCTTAATGTATGATTTAGTTACGCTAGCAACTAAATTTGATTTTAATTCACTTATGGATGCTTCAAGAGAGCCTGCTTATGAATGGACCATAGGTTAGGTAATATGAGTTAAACAAGATGCTTGAGAGAGACCTACGTAATCTTTTTGGTGTTAAGATGAAACCTTCTATGGATCTTATAGATCTTAGTGTATTTACAGGGGAGTTAGATTGGTATAGATACAGTTCAATGTACTAAAAAGTAGATGGTTGTATCTCAAGAGTAGAGAGAATATAGTTTCAATACATAGAAGAACCTATTAGTCCAATTTATCATATCCATTCTGGGCTAATTGAATCATAAAATAAAAATTCATAATAAGGATAGTAATTCTCTAAAATTTGATATTATATGGAATTCTCTTTTGTTCAATTGTCTTACTACTTATTCTCTTATCTACCTATTTAGTTTTTATTTTATTTCATATTACTTTAATCAAAATCCATAAAATCCATTCTTTTATTTATTTACTAGTTAGTAGTTTTAGGTTTTCTAATCCATACTATTTCCTTAGGGATCAACTCCTACTTACCACTATATTACTTGCTAATGAAAGGTATACTTGCCTTTGTTATGGGTAATAGATACCTAATATGAAAATTTACAACTAGATAGAGAAAACAATGATTCATTAATATGCACATTTACCACAAATAACAGAAAAGTATATTTTGTAAAGCACGTAATCTTATAAAACATAATAAAGAAAACTACCTACCAATGTTTTCACAAAAGTTCTAAATAAGCCCTTGTCCTTATCTATGATGTCATTTTTGAAAGAAATCAGATGTTTATATTTCATTGATGAGAACAAAAAAAACATCAGATGATACACGGGTAATTACAAAAAACCCCAAAAATCAGATGAGGTTGAAACCTCGGTCTAGTGGGATTTAGTGTAACTTAAGCCTAAGCAGTACTCATACCAAAATAAGCTCCAAAAGCATCCAATTACTTAAGGATTTGTCAAATGGTGAGAAATTTTAGAGTCACTAGACACCTAATCTCTCTGATGTTTACTCAATGATGGGTATCTTTTATTTGTACTAATACATATGAACCTTCACCTTCTTAGACAATATCTATTAGTTCTTCACCTTCTTACACAAATTATCAACCAAATTACAATATAATGTTCAAATCATCAATTTCAAAAGCATAATATAATGTTCAAATTCTTAACAAAATCACAACATCAAGTTCAAATGCTCATCGAAATCATAACATAATATTTAAATTATTAATGAAATCATAATATAATGTTTATATCCTCGACCAAATCACAACTTGATGCTCAAATACGGTTCAATTTGTTCATTCACCATCATCAACATGAGATTTTGTTAGAGTTAATTTTTTCCCTTATTTTGAAAACTTATATTAAGATGCTATAATTTTGATTGAAAATATTTTTTCTCTCAAAAGTTGCTTTCTCCTTATATCAAAATGCTATAATTTCTATCTTTAATTATATGCTCTTATCTCATAACCAAAACTTTGCTTTTAAATAAGAAAATCAATGATTGTCAATCTATTAAAAAAATATATTACAAAAATATAATCTAACTACAACTGATGCTTATACTATAATCTAAGCATAATGCCTTACAAAAATATCAATGTATAGGTTTTGTACCTCAACCGATTATTAAACCAGTACCTCAACCCAGTAAAAAACATAAACCAATTATTACCCATACAATCAAACCATAAACAAAACCCAAATGATCAAAGCAGTACACAAGTAAATAACAAAACCCACTTACCTCAACCGATGATTAAACGAAGATGCAAAAAGAAGAAGGGAATGGAAGAACGTGATGGAAGAAGGGAACCGAAGCACATGAAGATACAGAAGGGAACCAAAGAACATGAAGGAAGAAGATGGACGTATAGAAGGGAACCAAAGTATGCATGGACAGCGTCGGCAACAGAGAACGGGCGACAGAAGAGAAAACGAAAGAGAGGAGAAAATGAGCATCGATGAGAGGGGGGTGTTTCGTGGGTAAGTTAAACGCTTAACCAAAGTGACATCATTTTCAATTTATTAAAAATATTGAAGCCAAAGCTAAAGACGACCTTTAGGTTTTAATTTTACTGACAGAATAACTCTTTTGTCGATAAATCACCGATAGAACCTAGCCCCGTTGGTACACCCCAACATTTACTTTTGAGTCCAAGCATTCTCAGCAACTTTACCGACGGAAATGGCTATTTCATCACTATATTCCGTCGAAAAATATGTTGGGATAATTTCCATCTATCTTTACCGAAGGAAAATTTGTCCATCACTAAATGCAATTTTTTTGACAATTTTACCAACAGGAATTGATTTTCTGTCTCTGATTGCTTAAAGTATTTGTACTGTTGGTAATATTCCATCAGTAATTTGTAATTTTCTTATAGTGGTACTAAAGTCAAACCATGTTGAATTTAGAAGAATTATCAATTCTTTATTGTTTTGACATGATTTTATTTCTAAAAAGACGAGTAAATGATTGAAAACTTGATAACTCTTTTCCTAAAACAGAAAGGATTATGTATCAATTAATGTGGAATAGATTTGTTGTAATAGCCCTAGGCCACCCACCCACAAATATTATCCGCTTTTGGACCTTAGCCTAACCAAACCTTCACGGTTTTGCTCTTCCCATACCTAGGGAAGACGCATCTATGAGGAAGAGGTATCTGCAACAACCCTGGACCACCCACCCATAGATATTGTCTGCTTTTGGGCCTTGGCCCAGCCAAGTCTTCAGGGTTTTGCTCTTCCCACACCTTGGGAAGACGTGTCTATGAGGGAGAGGTATCCATACCCTTAAAAGGCGTACTCCGCTCCCCTCTTTAACTGATATGGGATCTCACATTCCACCCTCCTTTAGGGCTCAGCGACCTCGCTGACACACCAGTTTGGGTATTGGCTCTGATATTATTGTAACAACTCTATACCACCCGCCCACAGATATTGTCTGCTTTTGGACCTTGACCCAGCCAAGCCCTCGCAGTTGTGCTCCTCCTACACCTTGGGAAGACGTGTTTAGACATGTCAATTTTGGCCCGGCCCGGCCCGATTTTGGCCCGAGTTTGACAGGCCATAGGCGGGCCACGGGCCGACCATGGTCCGCTCGAGTCGGGCCGCTGCCTGACCATGGTCAGCCCATGCGGGCCCGCAGGCAGACAAAACGGCGTCGTTTTGTATTTTTTATATTAAAAAAATATAGACAGGCCGACCGCGGGCCGATCAGCCCATCGGCGAGCCAGGCCTCGGGCCGGGCCATCCCAGCCCACACGAGCCACGGGCCGGCCCGTGGCCCGTTGTTTTTGAGGCCGAGCCGAGGGTGGCTCGAGCCCGGCCCGGCCCATTGACATCCCTAGACGTATTTGTGAGGTAGAGGTATTCGCACCCTTATAAAGAATACTTCGTTCCTCTCTCCAACCATTATGAGATCTCACATTCCATCCCCCTTTAGGGCTCAGCATCCTCGCTGACACGCCGATTTGGATACTAGCTCTGATACCATTGTAATAGCCCTAGACCACCCGCCCACAGATATTGTCAGCTTTGGGGTCTTGGTCCAGCCAAGCCCTCACAGTTTTGCTCTTCCCACCCCTTAGGAAAATGCGTCTATGAGGGAGAGTTATTCATACCCTTATAAGGCGTACTTTATTCCCCTCTCTAACTGATATGGGATCTCACATTCCACCTCCTTTAGGGCTCAACGTTCTCGCTAACACACCAGTTCGGGTACTAGCTCTAATACCATTGTAACAGCCCTAAACTACCCGCTCACAGATATTGTCCACTTTTGGGCCTTGACCCAGCTAAACCTTTACGATTTTGCTCTTCCCACACCTTGGGAAGATGCGTCTTTGAGGGAAAGGTATCTATACCCTTATAAGTCGTACTTCGTTCCCAACTCCAATCGATATGGGATCTCAAATTTGCATTACATAGACTACTCGAATTGAATTTCTTTCCAAAAACAAAAATATTATACTTTACTAAAAAAAACACCTAATCCCTAAATTCCATTTGCTTATAAATATAAAAACATGTCTACTAATTTTTTAGTTCTTAAAAAAAGGTATTAGTCTTAGGTATTAATTGAAAGGATTGTTCAAAAGAAAAAACTCAAATAAAGCTTTTCATAAATAAATATGCTTTAAGTTTAATTCCTCTTATGTAAAATAAAAAGGATTTTAAAGATTATGAGAGAAAATTTAATTTTAGCATAACCACTAAGATCTTTGAGATCTCTATTCGTTGGCTCACAATTTAATTAAGATTTTAGACATTGAAATTCTAGCTTTCAAAACAGTTAAATATATAAGCACAACAAAACAAAAGAGGCATTAGACAATAAGTCAAAGACGTGCAATTATTGTTGTCTTTTCATTAAGGCAACATAATTCATATTGTTAAATAAAGTGATGTGGTTATAGGTGTAAGACAATAAATTTTTCTTGATTTGGAAACAAAATGAATAATTTTGCTTTAAGTTTTGATTTTAAACTATAGTAATAAAGACAAATAGATATAACAACATTTTGAGTCTTTATAACACAATAAATTGATTTTTTAAGGCAACAATATCTAATCACAAAAGCAATATTTTATCTTTCCACTACCAATGACTTGTTAATATAAAACTACACCTGTAAAAAACCATACATGCATTAATGTTTATTAAGATAACAATATATAGTATTAAAAGCAGCCATATATAAATTCGTGTATACCTTAATATATATATTGCAACGTCAATGGCTAAAAGACTCATTTATATATGCTATCATATAGGCCTTATGGACATGTGGAATTCAACTTTTAACATATCTAAACTACAATAGCCAAAAATTATCAGCTAAAATATGCTCACATATTCTGGAATAAATGAGCGTCAATTAAAATATAAAACAAAACCATTATATATAGGAACTCCAAAATCCTTCACAAAATACCTTTTTTAACCTCTCCTAATCATCCCCTTTTCATAAAAATAAGTAGATTATAATTATTCGAAAATAACTAAGCTCATAAACGATTGATATATCTAAAAAATGATATACTAATTATTTTATTGTGACCTCTATTTAATTAAGACAATTAGTATGGTTCAAAAAATAACAATATATTAATACAATTCTTTTTATGAACAAAGTTGGAAGATATGAACTTTTCAATCCACTTAGAACTAGACTGAAATCCACTTATAATTAGAATGAAGTTGACTAATACTAATTTTAAGTTGAATAATACTTTTAGAACTAAAATCAAACCTTAATTAACTTAGCTTTGATTAGTACTTGTGGAACTAGAATCAAACCTCAATAAGAATTGATCATTTCTTCTCACAAATTTTGCCATACTTCTACTTCTTTGAGGCAATTTGCAAAATTACTAGGGAATTCTAAACAAAGAAATTTAGTTATCTCAAGACACGAAACCTATATGCCACAAAACCTAAAAACATTCGTTTTGATAACTTGACAATCACATTGATTTTACAAATCTAGAGAAAAAAAAGACCAAAAAGGATACTAGATAACTAGGTCTACCACAAATGAACTTTAGGTAAGACTTACCTTTCCCTAAGAAAATATAATAGTAAAGAAATGGTTCCATAGCATCATGACGAATTTGCTCGACCAAAAATAGAAATAATGATGTCATATTGAAGCTCATGAAAAAAAAAGCATGATTGTGTGATTAAACATGAATTCTTAACTTGATTTTAGTAATAGTATAATTTATCTTACCAAATCCCAGATGAATATTGCAATTGTTGTAATATACAGTTCTAACTAAATTATTGTTCTCCTTGCTGAGAATATAGAAGAAGAATGGGTTAGATTGAATCCCACTTCATCACCTTTCCTCTTTTTATATTCGTCAATTTTAAGTAAAACAAAATTCATTGTTTAGTTGTAAGCCATAGCTGAATATAAATGAAGATGATGGATAGAAAACTTAAAAACAAATAAATAATCAACTATAAGGAACTTAAGGAAATTAATGTTAGATAAAGTAACTTTTGAATAACACTAAAAGCATCCTTCACGTATAATACTAGGAGACCTCTTATCACCTTATCATTTACTTTTTGTCTACATTATCATTAGTTATCTTCTTACAGATCCAGCGAGAAAGTATAATTTCTATTTCAATATAATGCTTATAAGCTAACATGTATGTAGTGTATAAAGATGACAACACTTAGCACGCACTGTTAACAACTTTTAGAATTTCACACTTACTACTAGTTGCAAATATCAATTAGATGAGATAATATAACTAAATTAAACCCATATACAATTGTCAATTACCACGGGTGATTTGGACTATTATACAAGAAATATAATTCATGAAGATATCTATCCTTGACTACACTAGATAAAAATATGGGGTTACCAGTAAAGTCCAGTTTGCATATGCATTACGTATGTGTTAGAATAGTTCAACATAAAAAAAGAACCTCTGAGAAAAGTGGTGCATTAATTTCACATGCATTGTATAAGTCTTCCTAATACTTGCCATACCATATGTAAAAATTGTGCATGTAAATTGCTTGAAAGATAGAGTTAAATGCACATTTTCAAATACAGGATGAAAAACTAGATAGCTAGAGGTACTTCCATATAATTTACCATTAATACCTTCCATAGCACCACTAGCAACATGTTGAGTAGCAACATGTTAAACGTGGTGTATTGTAGTTATTGGGCTAAACACATGATCTAAATAACATTCACAAATAAGTAAAACACTATTATAGGATTAAATTGAGATATAAAGCTACTTCCAAAGTTATATTCTTTAATAAATAAAAGAGAATTTAAGAAAAACTATTACAACTTTCTTCATTTGCTGACTCTAGCTGCTATAAAAAGTTAAAAAACATAAGAAACCTCTAAATTACTCATGACAATCCCAAAAAAGAAAAAACTTTTTTAACTAAGCAACAAAATTTGAGGTCAAGCTAATACTTATTGGTTGGTGTTAGAAAAATTTTCATGGTGATTTAAATGATTTAACATAGAATAGAGACAAATTCACCATAAGCATAAGCAATCAAAGGATTATATTCATTTCAAACAATAGTTTCCCCATCTGAATACCAAGAAATTTCCTCTGCTTGAAGAATCTCTCGCAGACTACATTCAAAACAAACACATAATCATAAAAGAAAAATGTTTTTACACCAATAAATGAAAATACAATAAAAAATAGGTAAACCTCAAAGGTTGAAAGTGAACAGTGACAATTATGTTCTCTTTAGATCTCTTGCAATCTAAAGTAACACTCTCAGAGTAAAAGTACTAGGGTTTACTTGGTGCAAAGGAAGCAGGAGAATGTGATTTTTACTGAAGTTTCGAGAAATAGTGTGGACGAACAATATGGTGGGAAACAAGAGTAAATTAGCAGCTTTAAAGCTTGCGGCCCTAACTTTTGGATTTCTTGGACTAATTTAAACTATTAATAATTAATTAATATTCATTAATTTAGTTGCTAAAATGTGCAAACGAAATAAGAGAACGAGGAAAACATGAGATGTAAACCTGGGGAACCTACCTACGTCTATCTTTAAAAAGCCTCTACTTTGCCTTCTTAGAATAGAAGACGACAACAGTGGTGCTTTGTGGGGGCGACTATGAACTTAGCGGTGAGGTAGTGAAAGAAATGAACTCATTGTTGGAAAATTAACGCACGATCGAATCTAAGCACAGCAGAATAAATTTAAAATTTTCCACAGAATCAACTTTAACAAACTTTAATCAGAAACATAAAATAAGAAATTAACATAGTCATACTAATGTATTTCGATTTCCTGTTGTAATTTTTCCTTTCATCGTGAATCTGTCAATCCACGAGCCATTCAATCGTTCGACTTCTAATGGTATCCATAGATCTATTCGGAGAAAACTCAAATCCAATTTGAGAGGAAAAATATAAGAAGTGCTAGCTCCAAATTTTTCGAATTTTTCCTTTTATATGAAAAATAATATTTTTCATGTCCTTGGATTTTTTCAAAATTACAACTAAATTCAAACTTTTTCATAATTATGAATTAGTCCTTATAAAATCAAATATCACATATTGATCCTTACAATTTCTAAAACTTCTCAATTAAGTCCAACTTAATTCAAATTGCACTTTCTCCTTTATAGACCTTTTATGTGTGACCCATTAGGTTCCTAATATATTGGTTGTGATTATAAATTATAATTCTAATTCATAATTAGAATTAGATAAATTAAAACTCCTTTTAATTTATCTTTAATTCTCT
>JAOQMS010036631.1:0-14440 GCA_027563885.1 Erythroxylum longipes | reverse complement strand
ATACTAGTAAATATGGGCTTCATTCTCCTTGGCGGAAGGTCACTGAAGGTGATGATTACGATCTAAATTATCCTTCTGCATGCACATGACCTTCAATTGCGTATTTACTCCTTTCTGTTGACGAGAAAAGAAATACGTGAATTAAATCTTCAGTTAATTAGAGTTTTGATGTA
The DNA here is from genome assembly GCA_027563885.1 of Erythroxylum longipes. NCBI lineage: Eukaryota > Viridiplantae > Streptophyta > Magnoliopsida > Malpighiales > Erythroxylaceae > Erythroxylum > Erythroxylum longipes. The sequence goes on along the minus strand of JAOQMS010036631.1, from coordinate 14,267 downwards.
TTTTTCTAAACTTTCAAACCTTTAATTTACTTATATACTTTTAAAATACATTATAGGTTTATTACTTTCTTTTAATGATGCATCATGACCCTATCGAAATAATATTGTAATCTGCCACTTTTGCTGTAAGCACATGATTGAATCTTATCGAAAATTCATATTTTTAATTCATAAAAATCCAAAATGGAGTAGATTAAAAAACATAGAGTTCGACTTTTATTCGTATGTATAAAAAATTATTTTCTTCTCTCTACAGGAAATGAATGCAGTATTAAGCAACTCTCCTATAAGGTTACAGTACTACATCATTGTGGCTGGAGTGGCATATTTCATATTTTCAGTTTGCATTCCAACCATGTCAGCCATGAGAACTTGGTTGGGACTTTCTGCTATCCTAAGTGCAGTTTACATTACCACCAGTTTGACTCAGTGTATCCAGGACGGGGGTTGGTATCCACCAACTTTAGCTTTAACCCTTATCCTGATAAAACACTAACTAGTTGTTTTTGTTTTCTCCACCTGCGAAGCAAAATCAAATCCGAACAGGAATTACAACGTTAGCGGAACCAATGTGGGAAAGATGTTCAATGCTTTCACTGCAATTTCATCGCTTGTCGCCGTCAACGCATCTGGGATGTTACCGGAAGCTCAGGTTAAATCATTTATACATATAAATAGATGATTTCTTTTCCTCAAGTATGAAAAACTTATGTTCTTACACATAATTATATGCAGTCAACTCTTAAGCAGCCGGCAGTTAAGAACATGAGGAAAGCTTTGTATATGCAGTTTACAGTAGGGTTGTTCTTCTATTATGGTATGACCATTGTAGGATACTGGGCTTATGGTACTTCAGCTTCTTGGTATCTCCCAGAAAATTTTACAGGTCCAACATGGGTTAAGGTTCTGACTGACGTCTCAGTGTTTCTCCAATTCATAGTCTCACAGAGTGTAAGATTTACCATAATTTACATTTTTAATTTGCTTCCCACCATTTTTTTCATATCAACTAGTTGAATGCATGCATGCAGATGTTCGCTGCGCCTATACACGAGTTCCTTGACACCAAGTTTCTTGATCCAAATCACAAACTACACTCGAAGCAAAACTTCTTACGACTGATGGCTCTTCGAGCAGTCTTCTTCTCAGTTAACACATTAGTTGCTGCAGCTTTTCCTTTCGTGGCAGATATTGTGTCCTTGATCGGGTCATTCATGCTTATTCCTCTCACATTTGTGTTCCCAAGCCTAGTCTTCCTTAAGGTAATTAAAGAATTTAAACTTATGGAAGATGGACATATATGAGTATAAAATTACTTAGTTTTGGTTTTGTTGATAAAACAGGTGAAGGGGAAGACGGCAAGAATAGAGAAGAACATATGGCATTGGTTCAATGTCATTTTGTTTAGTTTACTCACGATAATAACTTCAACTGCCTCAGTTCGTCTAATTATCAGAGACGTTAGCACTTATAGCGTTTTTTCAAATGCGTGATTCGTAATTGTGTAATTGATTAGTTACTCCATCAGATTTCTCATAAAATATAATATTTTATTATTTATAATATTAGTGTTGAACGAAGACCGCTTCAATTGATACTTTAATAATAGCAAAACATAATTAATATTAATATATTTATGATTTTAATGTAAAAAATATTAAAATAAAATAAAGTCATAACATAAAGAAGATAGCGTATGAAATTAATAAAGAGAAGTTGAAGTTTGTAATCAATGAAACAAAAACTAAAGAAGGTCAAAGCTTATCGAGGTTATTTTACATCTTATGTTATAATTTGTAAACTCACTTTGTTAATTTGATGATCCAAAAAGTTCATGATGTATAATAATTACATCTTATTTCATTATACAAGTCTTTATATTTATCAAGAGGCATTGAAATTTTTGATTTTAATATAAAAGCTTCTTGATCTTTCAAATATTGTTTGAGGAATATTTTCGGAGGTGCTTAATCATGTTTGGATTAAACAAATTGGTTTTAAACATTTTAAGTTGTTAAAATCATGTTTTTATAGTAATTGGTTGATCTATATATATATATAAGTTTGTAGTCGACCAATATAAGTTAAAGTTGTTAAATTTAATTTACCAAAAGATTGTGGCAACATTACTTGATGTAATTGGTCAACATATATGGTGTACTGGTCACCCATGTTTTGATAGGTTGTGAATCTAGCGCTGTAATTATATATTAGTCGACCAATTTACACTATATAACCGTTGGAACCAAGAACTAGTTGTTGCAATTGGTCGACCTATATGATGTATTAGTCGACTAATGTTCCAATAGGTAGTAAATTTGTTGTTGTAATTACATACTAGTCGACCAATATACTATATATAACTGTTGGGACCAAGATCTACAACAACACAAACTCAGATTGTGTATATACTCTGATGGTCAGCAGCGAAGGAAATTGCTTTAGTACAATTGATATCTTAAGAAAATTCTTTTCGAAAGTTTCGTTCAAGATCAATTGAGGAATTGGATGATAAGAAAGAAAGTAGGATAAGAAAATTCTACTAGCCACTGCATATCGACCAGTGTTCCAACGACTAGTGTATTTCATAAATGTGAATTTCGTATATTAATCTTAAATAAATTAAAGATAATACATACATGTGAATCTTATAAATATAATTTTATTCTGATGTTATTTACAAATATATTTGTCTCATTAACTTTTATTAAATTTGTTAATTAATTAATTAATTATAAGATAAAATTAGTTTTAATAAATTATATCACAAAAACTACAACCTGTCTACTCAACGTGTTGAAAAAAAATGTTATACATATTACGAAGAGCAACAGAATTGATAACCCTGTAAGCTAATCTAAAGTTGAATGATTGTTTATATGATTGGTAATGGTTTGCACCATAAAGAATTAAATTCTATCAATAATACTTAGATCTGTTGCGAAAGCGTACTCAAATTCATAAGAACAATGTGATTCTTAAATCTTGTGATTATTTGTCTTCTAAGTCAATATGTACGTCTATTTTCTCTCAAGAACTGTCTTTTTCTGATTGATGAGATATTAAAAAAGGACAATCATTTTTATATGACTTGAGATCATAATCCTAATGTTTTATATAATTTGTCTTATTTCTATTTGGTCCATCATAAAATATAATTTAGACTATTAGGTCTCTACACATTAAAAGTCATACTTTATTATATGTCATATAGTCCAAAGCCTTTAACCTTAATAGATCACTTTAACTAGATTTAACCTTATCATAGCTCATAATATACAATTAATTCATATAAATATGTGTGTGTGTGTGTGTGTGTGTATCCACATGTTAGATTAAATACAACAATTCGCAGATATGATATAGAAGATCGAAACTTTATTACAAATGCTTATAGACACCATAGCAATAAGATTTTAATGTAACCTAAAACATGTAATTGAACAACATCAACCATAACACCTAATGGGATCGTTGTAACCCATTTTCGCAGACTGTTTCAATCCTCCGACGCCACCCTTTTCCAAATACTATTGACGATACTCCTCAGCCCTGTAAAACCTCTTCGCTGGAAAAATCTCACTCACAATCTTCTTATCCTTCAAATCCAATTGCTTTGCTTCCTTAGACTCCTCTGCTAACCTGGTTTTTCCTTTAATGTAGTAGTAAATCCCTGACCTGTATTGCTATATATATATATATATATTTATATATATACATTTTTATATACATTAGATTACATCAAACTTGTCCACGAAAAAACAGAAAACCTATCAAAGGTACGAACCTAGAGATTATGCACAGTGGGGTCATGAAGGCTCCAGAGAATAGAGAGGAGGTTAGTGTAGGGGCACAATTCCAGGCCACATTGTCTCCGGACAACCTCGGCATGAATGGTGGTATTGTGTTATGAATAGCCCATTGGCCAAGTCAGCTGTTGACATGGATAATCCAGCTGGAGGGACACCTGAGCTGAGAAGGAGCAAGCGTACTACGCAACGACCTAAATGGTTGAATGACTATGTGTGAGCTGTGGTGTAACAGAATGGAAGAGGCGTGATTCGTTTTGCTTACTGCGATACTATTTACTAAGAGAGAAAGATATGGCCAATATGGATGGTTGATATCGTTACTGTTTTCTTATTTTTCAGCTATGAACTTTTTCTCTGTAGTATTTTCTCTTTTCCCGACTGCATCTTGCGTCAGTGAGCAATAAAATTACATGCAGAGTTCTTTTCCTTCATCCTCTGTATTCAAGTTTACTCTAATTGGTGTTTTCATTGAGTCTCTGCAAAAATGGCAGAGTATCAAACACGGTTTCGGACTCTTGATGCTGATGTTACTAGTATCAAGGAATCTCACACCAAGCTTCAGGCTGATATCTCTTACTTCACATCTGCCTTCGCAGATCACTCAAAGCAGTTTATCGACCAATCCAAGCTATTTGCTGAGCAGCAACAACTCATTAAGCAACTACTGAACCGCACACCATCGAGCCCTTTATCATCACACTCTGGGGACGTCACTGCTGTACACTTCAAGTCAATGACACCATCATCTACTCACAACAGTGGCCAGTTTCCTCCATGCCACAAATTAGCATCTTTTGAACTACCCCGATTTGATGGCTCAAACTTTGAGCGGTGGATCTTTAATACGGGTTGTTATTTTGAGTTCTACGATATTAGGGAAGAGGATCGTTTATCTATCGCCTCTTTTTATTTGGATGGAGCAGCAGCTGACTGGTTTCATTGGATGCATAGTAATCGTCAGCTTTCTGGATGGATTCCCTTCACGGAAGCCTTGTTAAAAAGATTCCAGCCCTCAAATCTGGAATCACTGGAGGGACAGTTGGCAAAGCTTCGTCAGATGTCTACAATAGCTGACTATCGCGAACGTTTTGAAACCATCATGAACAGATTCAAGTTCTTACCAACCCTTTTTGTGGTATGTTGTTTTATCTCGGGCCTCCGTGATGACATTAAAGTAGCCGTCCTGTCCACAGAACTAACAGAGTTTGAAGAGGCTGTCCGTCAGGCCCAGGTCCAGGAGTCCCATATATTGAGTGAAAAAGGACTCTCTAAAATCACTTTTCACCGACCTACGAGCCTACCCTAGACAACAAAGACTTTATTGTCTACTCCAATTGATCATACTACCCCTTCCACAACTGTTTCATCAGTCACAGCTACACCACCAGTGTCTGCATCTTTATCAACTAGAGCAAAGTTGCCAATTCGCCGACTCACCCCTGCTGAGGCTGCTCAAAGACGTAAGCAGGGCTTGTGTTATTACTGTGATGAGAAGTATACGTGGGACCACAAGTGTAGTTCTCTGCCACTGCTGCTTCTGTTGGAAGAGGATAGCAAGTTTTTCCTAAAAGAGCCTCTGACTGAGTCACCTGTAGCTGTAGAAGAACAAGCAGGCACGGATACCACTGCGATTTCTCACTTCGCATTATCCGGTGATACCTCCCCCAATACGATTCGATTCCTGGGAAATATTAATGGTTCAACAGTGCACATCTTGCTGGATGGCGGTAGTACGCACAGTTTCATCCAGTCTCGTATGGCAAAATTTCTTAATCTTCTTGTTGAACCAACAACAAGTTTTGGGGTCCTGGTTGGCAATGGGGAGAGAATTTCTTGCTGCTGTATTGTTCGCAAGGTTCCTTTACATATACAGGGTCATATAGTCTATGTGGATCTCTTTGTTTTGCCCCTTCAAGGCTGGGATGTTGTCCTTGGCGTCTCCTGGCTGGCCACATTGGGCCCTGTGGTAACAGATTATTCCTGTTCTTGTTTCGAATTCAAATGTGGAACTGAAATGATTAAATGGCAAGGAGACAAGATTAGTGTTGCACAACCCGCATCACTGAATGCTTTACGTCGCATCCACTCCATTGACGCTGCCACTTGCTATTTTCGTTTGGAAATTGCAGGTCCAGAGCCAACAACTCCAGTCACACATCCTGCAGATTCGGAGAACTTACTAGAGCAATTTCCTGATGTCTTTCAGAAACCACAAGGGTTACCTACCACCCATTCCCAGGATCATTGCATACCGCTTGCACCAGGAGTAGCACCAGTCAATGTTAAGCCGTATCGCTACCCACACTATCAGAAGCATGAGATTGAGAAATTGGTGGTGGATATGTTGAAAGAAGGTATCATTTGGCACAGCAACAGTCTGTTCTCTTCCCCGGTATTGCTTGTCCGCAAAAAGGATGGCACATGCAGGTTTTGTGTCGACTATCATGCTTTGAATACAGTAACAATTTGGGATTGTTTTCCCATTCCCTCTGTTGATGAATTATTTGATGAACTTTTTGGAGCTGCTTACTTTTCTAAGCTTGATTTATTGGCAGGATATCACCAAATATGGGTCAAACCCAACGATATAGAAAAGACGGCTTTTCGTACTCATATCGGTCATTATGAGTTCTTGGTTATGCCGTTTGGGCTAACCAACGCTCCTTCTACTTTTCAGTCGCTCATGAATGATATATTTCGTCCTTTCCTTCGCAAATTCGTTTTGGTGTTCTTTGATGACATACTAGTATATAGTAAGTCTTGGTCGGCTCATTTGGAACACTTGAAGATTGTTTTACAGGTCCTTCGTAGTAATAATCTGGTGGCTAAGTTGTCCAAGTGCTTATTCTGACAACAACAAATCGGCTATCTGGGGCATAAGATTTCGATTGTAGGAGTGGAGGTAGATGCTGATAAAATCTTGGCAATTCAAAATTGGCCAGAGCCAAAAACAGTATGTGATGTTCGCAGCTTCTTAGGATTAACCAGGTATTACCACCAGTTTATCCATAATTACGTTGCAACTGCAGCGGTTTTAACAGATTTACTACGCAAAGACAAATTCCATTGGGGGGAAAAGACAATCGTAGCTTTTCAGGAACTGAAGTGGTTGTTAGCATCAACCCTGATTTTACGTCTACCTGATTTTACCAAGACTTTTACCATGGAAATAGACGCATCAGCTGTTGGGATTGGGGCAATCTCATCTCAAGAAGGACATCCCATAGCATTTTTTAGCCAAAAACTCTGCCCTCGTATGCAACGGGCCTCTACTTATCAGAGGGAGATATTCGCAATAACACAGGCAGTGGCAAAATGGAGACAGTATTTATTGGAGAGAAGATTTACCATCCTTACAGATCAACAATCCCTGAAGAATCTTACAGAACAGGTCATCCAAACACCAGAGCAGCAAAAATGGCTCACCAAACTAATGGGCTATGATTTTGTGATAATTTACAGAGCTGGAAAAATTAATGCAGCAGCAGACGCCTTGTCACGCACTACTCCAAGTCAATTGTTTCCACTCTCCACCATTGCTTTTAGCATTGTTGATAAGCTGCATGAAGAAAATAAACATCATTCGAAATTATTGGATTTTTAGCAACGTATTAGGTAAGATCCGACATCAGTCTCCAGATTCTCATTTGTGGATGGATTACTGTTTTTTAAAGACCGATTAGTAGTACCCTCTGACAGTGACCTGCGTCATCAATTACTACTTTATTTTCACTCATCTCCCATTGGTGGTCATTCTGGGATCACTAGAACCTTTCACAGGCTTTCTGCGAACTTCTACTGGCACTCCATGCACAAAGATGTTATTAAATTTGTCACAGAGTGTCAAATCTGTCAGCGAATGAAGGACACCTCTATAAAGCCTGCAGGTTTATTGCAGCCCTTACCAATTCCAGATATGGTCTTTGAAGCAGTGTCAATGGACTTTGTCATAGGACTACCACCTTCCAAAGGAAAGTCTGCAATTCTAGTTGTTGTGGATAGGTTGTCCAAATATGGGCATTTTCTTGGTTTGGCTTCTCCCATTACTAGTGAATCAGTGGCATCAGTCTTCGCTTATGAAATAATCCGTTTACATGGAGTACCCACATCAATAATCATTGATTGTGATCCTCAGTTTTTGACGAAATTCTGGAAGGAAATTAACAGGCTGCAAGGTACAAAACTCTCCCCAAGTACAGCTTATCATCCTCAAACGGATGGCCAGACGGAATTTCTTAACAAAACTATGGAGATGTATCTTAGATGTTTCATTGGCAGCACCCCACTTCTTCGCCCTCCTTACTTCCTTGGGCAGAATTTTGGTACAATACTTCTTACCAAACTTCTGCCAATACCACTCCCTTTGAAGCACTATATGGAAGGTCACCACCAACTATCACACGTTACATCAGGGGGTCATCAGGTAATCCAGTGGTAGATACACAATTAACCTCCCGTGATGAGGTTTTGCAGTAGCTGAAATACCACCTGTCACGAGCGCAGAATCGAATAAAGTCTTAGGCAGATCAGCACAGACGCAATCTCCAGTTCCAAATTGGGGATTGGGTATTTGTTCTCCTTCAGCCCTATCGTCAAAACTCACTGCGGTTGTGTAGACACTCGAAACTAGGGCCCCGTCATTTCGACCCTTTTCAAGTGGTGAAGAAGATAGGCAACGTTGCTTACAAACTCAACTTACCTGATGTAGCGCGAATACATCTTCTATTCCATGTGTCCTTATTACGACGTTGCAATGGAATTCCCCAAGAGCATATTACAACGCTTCATTTAGTAGACACCACCTCAACATTGATTCTTCAGCCTACGGAGGTGTTACAGAGAAGAATGATTCAGCGTGGGGAGACAACCTTCGAACAATGGTTGATAAGATGGGATGGATTCAGTGCCATGGAAGCCACCTAGGAAGACAAAGCTGTGCTGTTGCAGACATTTGCTTGCGCTAACCTTACAGACAAGGTTCCCATCTAGGAGGGAAGTAGTGTTATGAATAGCCTATTGACCAAGTCAGCTTTTGACATGGATAATCCAGCTGGAGGTACACCTGAGCTGAGAAGGAGCAAGCGTACGACGCAATGGCCTAAACGATTGAATGACTATGCGTGAGCTTTGTGGTGTAACAGAATGGAAGAGACATGGTTCGTTTTGCTTACTGCGATACTATTTACTAAAAGAGAAAGAGATGGCCAATATGGATGGTTGATATCGTTACTGTTTTCTTATTTTTCAGCTATGAACTTTTCCTCTGTAGTATTTTCTCTTTTCCTGACTGCATCTTGCGTCAATGAGCAATAAAATTACATATAGAGTTCTCTTCCTTCATCCTCTGTTTTTAAGTTTACTCCATATTGGTGCACTAGTTTGTATGAAGTGATTCAAGTTTCTCTATTAATTTTCAACACAGATCATCGATTTGATCTCGAATGGTCCATTTTTAATATTTGGTTATTTAGGGTTCATGTGTTTATGTGTTTTTTATTTGTTTTGGTTAATAGCTGTCAACATTAAAACCGAATATTTGAGGGTGTTTGGTTACAAAATTAACAACAGGAATGGACAAAGCAAAGCAAAACGCAACGCAGAAGAAGAGCTTGGCTTTAAGTGATACACGTGAAACGCAAATGAAGTGTGCTTTGGGCCTGGGCTTCACTGGACTTTCCTTGGCAGTGAAGGCATGGACAAATAGAATGCAACGGCTACATTTTGGTTTATAAAAACCTGAAATTAGAATCAGTTTACACTCTTTACAGTTTTCTCAATTACGAAAAGAAATTAAGAGTTAGAGAGTTGCTAGAGTACTTACTTAGGAGTTCTAGTAAGTTCTTAGAGAATTCTTGCAAGTGTTGAAAAAGAAACTTCGTCTCTTGCAACCTTTTTCTTTTTGTTGAAGCTAGTAGAACCACCTACGTGAGATCTTTGGAGTAGATAATAATTATATACATACATACATACATATATATATATATATATGTATGTATATATACATACATACATACATACATCTATATATATATATATATATATATAGATAGATAGATAGATAGATAGATAGATAGATAGATATAGATATAGATATAGATATAGATAGATATATAATATATTTATATGCATTAGATTACATATAACTCGTCCACGAAAAAACAAAAAACCTATCAAAGGTACGAACCTGGAGATTATGCGCAGTGGGGTCATGAAGGCTCTAGAGAACAGAGAGGAGGTTAGTGTAGGGGCATAATACCAGGTCACATTGTATCCGGACAACCTCGACATGGATCGTGGTATTGGTGCACCAGTTTGTATGAAGTGATTCATGTTTCTCCATTAATTTTCAACGCAGATCATCGATTTGATCTCGAATGATTTGTTTTTAATATTTGGTTATTTAGGGTTCATGTGTTTATTTTTATACGTTTTTTATTTGTTTTGGTTAATAGATGTCAACATTAAAACCAAATATTTGAGGGTGTTTGGTTACATAATTAACAACAGGAATGGACAAAGCAAAACGCAAAGCAAAAGAGGAGCTTGGCTTTAAGTGATACACATGAGATGAAAATGAAGTGTGCTTTGGGCCTGGGCTTCACTGGACTTTCGTTGGCAATGAAGGCATGGAGAAACAGAATGCAATGGCTACATTTTGGTTTATAAAAACCTGAAATTAAAATCAGTTTACACTCTTTACAGTTTTCTCAATTACGAAATCAAATTAAGAGTTAGAGAGTTGCTAGAGTACTTACTTAGGAGTATTAGTGAGTTTTTAAAGAATTCTTGCAAGTGTTGAAAAAGACACTCTGTCTCTTGTAACCTTTTTCTTTTCGTTGAAGCTAGTAGAACCATCTACGTGAGATCCTTGGAGTAGATAATAATTAAGCTATCGAACTAAGTAAAAACTTTTGCGTGCTCTGTATTCGTCTACAAATCTCAAAATCTTGCAAAAGGAAACTCATTTTTCATTAGTCTATTGTAATAGAAGATAACATTAATAGAAGGAAAATCCTAAAATAAGTGGTATCAAAGGCAACTCTCAATATTCTTGGTAACTGTCTGGCTATTCAGCAATCAAGATTCATCAAGAAAGTGTAAGAATAATCATACAAGTAAGCCTAAATTTTTGTATCTTTTTTCTGATCTATTTTTACAATAAAAAACCTTCAAGAATCTTTTTTCCTATCATCATTTAAACTACGTAACAAAATGGTGGGCAAAGAAATGGATGCCTTTACTGGTAAAGAAGATTTTACAATATGGAAACTTCAAATGCAAGCTTTACTTGAATCTTATGACTGTTATGGTGCAATTGAAGAATAGTATGATGCAGAAATAGGTCCTATTAAGAAACTTAAGCTGCAAAGGCTTGCACATTGCAAGTTTATGCTTTATTTATCACCTATTGTGATAAGGAAAGTGAAAAATTACAATACTGTAAAGAAACTGTGGATGAAACTTGAAGAATTGTATGCTAAAAGGTGTCTGCATAACAAGATGACACTTTTATACAATCTGATCAACTATAAAATGAATACTAATGTAACCCTTGATGACAATCTGGATTATTTCTTTAAATTGGTGCAAGACTTAGATCCTACAGGTGAAAATATCTGAAGATCACCAATCTGTGGTTATTCTAAAGGCCTTACCATCAGATTTCAATGCCTTCAAGAAGGTGATTAAGGCTGCCAGTGGAGAATCACTCACTGTCAAGAGGGTGTTGGATTCATTAATGGAGGAAATTGTGGACAAATCCATTCAAGAAGGAACCAGAAGTCATGTTTATTGATAATAAACAAGACAAGAAGACTCAACAAAGGAACAGTAAGAAGGGAAATTGGCAGAAAGGGAATGGCAGGGATAAGCAGACTAAAGAAAGTGAAGAAAAGAAGAAAAAGGCTAAAGTCAAGAAGTGCTACTGCTGTGATAAGGAGGGGCATTTTGCCAGAGACTGCAGGAAGAAGAAAAGGGACAAGGCTGTATAAGGTGGAGATGCTGGGAATGTGGAGAAACCTGAAGAATCTAGTGGTGATGAGTTGCTTGTTGTTGTTGAAGAGAGTGAAGATCTTAGCAGAGAATGGATCTTTGATTCTAGCTATACTATGCATGTCACTCCTCACAGAGACTAGTTTAGCATCTTTGAACAAGTTACTACTAAAGTAAAGATGGTAGACTCTGGACAGCAACAGGTTGAAGGTATTGGGAATGTTTCTATCAATATGTTTGATAGGAAGAAAAGAACCTTAACCAATGTCAGATTTGTACCTAGAGTGAGGAGAAATCTCATCTCTGAAAGTATTTTTGTTAAACAAGGGTTTTAGATAAGATCTAAAGATGGACTTATAGAAATTATAAAGCAGGGAAGAGTGATCATAAGGGGAGTTGAAAGGGGAGAGCTCTACTATGTGATAGGCACTAATGAAGTGAACCTAACTACTAGAAATGGAGAGCTAGATTCAACTAAGTTATGGCACTCAAGATTAGGACATGTATGGAACAAGAGCTTGATGCACCTTTCTAAACAGGGGTTGATTCAGGGGAAAAAATAAGGAAGATGGAACTCTGTGAATCTTATGTGCTAGGAAAGCACCACAGAACCAGTTTTCAGAAAGGAGCTAAGAGAGCTAAAGAGATCACGGAGTATGCCCACAATGATCTTTGGGGGCCAACACAACTGCCCACTACAGGAGGCAATAGATACTTTATGTCCATAATAGATGGCAAGTCTAGGAAATACTAGGTCTATGCTATGAAAAGGAAAGATGAAGCACTGGAAATCTTCCTTAAGTGGCATACACTTACGGAGAATCAAACAGGGAAGAAGCTAAGGTGCTTAAAGACTGAAAATGGTCTTGAATACTGCAAAAAAGAATTTGAAAATCACTGCAACAACAAAGGTATTCAGAGATATAAGATTGTTAGAGCAACACCTCAGCAGAATGGTGTAGCTGAAAGGCTTAACAGGACACTCCTAGAAAAGACTAGACGTATGATGTTATCTTCAGGGTGTTCACAATCACTATCACTACAAGAAAATCATGAATTAGCGACGGACATTTACCGATGGAACAAAAACCGTAGATATTTACCGACGGAAGACAACAAACCGTCAGTAAATGTATTGTACTGTTCATATATAGCGACTTAAATATATTACTGTCGGTAATATTGGAGGGAATGAATTTCCCACAAAATCTCTGACAAAATATAGCGACGACACGACCTTTGGTATCGGCGAAAATTGCGGGAATGTTTCCCGCATTTTAGTTGCTTCAGATATATACCGACGGACACCATTCCATCGATATGTATTGACTGGTGAACAGTATTTACCGCTATATTTTGCAACGGAAACTTTAATTCCGTCAGTAAAGTTATTTAATGTATACCAACGAAACAAATTATGTTGGTATATAACAGGAGCAGAACCACTTTTACCGACGGTATTTATTCCATCGGAAACTGTCCGAAGCTACTTAATTGTAGGAGTCATTCCCGCAATTATTGCCAACAGTTGTGGTATTCTATCAGTAAAGTTGATTATATTTTTACCGACAAGTTAGCCACAACCGTTGGCAATAATTGCGGGAATGACTCTCGTAATTAAGTAGCTTCGAACAGTTATCGACGGAATAAATACTGTCAATAAAAGTGGTTCTGCTCTTGTTATATACCGACGTAATTTGTTCCATCGGTATACATTAAATAACTTTACCGACGGAAGTAAAGTTTTCGTCGCAAAATATAGCAGTTAAAACAGGCGGTAAAATAATTAGAAAATTTAAATACCGACAGAATATATGGTCCGTCGGTAAATGTTGGCTGTTTATTAAATAAAATGTCGTCGTTTGGTTTAAGACGACGCGGTGATTTAATAAATCATCGACGAAACACCGACGGAATGTCAGTTCCGTCGGTGATTCATCGTCTTTAACCACAAATCAATTGCATTTTTATATTATTTACCAACAATAACACATATAAACAACAAATAAACCAACAATTACACAAAAAATCACAAACAACAACAATAATTAAGCATAATTGTGGGAATGACTCTCGTAATTAAGTAGCTTTGAATAGTTATCGACGGAATAAATACCGTCAATAAAAGTGGTTCTGCTCTTGTTATATACCGACGTAATTTGTTCCATCGGTATACATTAAATAACTTTACCGACGGAATTAAAGTTTTCGTTGCAAAATATAGCAGTAAAAACAGGCGGTAAAATAATTAGAAAATTTAAATACCGACAGAATATATGGTCCTTCGGTAAATGTTGGCTGTTTATTAAATAAAATGTCGTCGTTTGGTTTAAGACGACCCGGTGATTTAATAAATCATCGACGAAACACCGACGGAATGTCAATTCCGTCGGTGATTAATCGTCTTTAACCCAACACCCCCCCCCCCCCCAATTTCTTCTTCTTCTCTCTTCCCGTCCGTTG